>OY101447.1:91584798-91614798 GCA_956483635.1 Panzeria rudis | reverse complement strand
CAATGCTCCCATCGCAGGAAGAAAACAGAGTTGAATCTATTAGGCGTAGCGATAGGGAGCGCCGTTTTCCAAGTAAGTTATTTGATTATATTACTGGTTTACAAGCAGATTCCGCTGTTGATATTTTTAAGCTTGCACCTGAAAACTATAATGATATATTTGGAAGACCTGATACTGAACAATGGAAGACTGCTATATCTGATGAATTAAAATCAATGGAAATAAATAATGTGTGGACAGTAATGAAACAGCCTCCAAAATCAAAACTTTTAAGGTCAAAGTGGGTTTTTCGTATAAAAGAGGATGAAGTAGGAAGGCCTCAAGGTACAAAGCACGTCTTGTGGCAAAAGGGTTTTTGCAAAAGCATGGAGTAGACTACAATGAGACATATGCACCAGTAGCCAAGTTAAGTACAGTGCGCGTTGTTCTTGCTGTTGGACTGTATAGAGGTTACCACTTTCATCAATTATATGTTAAGACCGCTTTCCTACATGGGAGCTTGGATGAAGATATTTATCTTGCACCACCTGAGGGTGTTGAACTAAGAGAGGGAATGGTTCTTAAGCTGAATAAGTCTCTCTATGGACTTAAACAAGCTCCTCGCAGTTGGAACAGCAAATTTAATGAATTCTTATTGTCGTTTGGGTTTCAAAGATCTAGTAGAGATTATTGTTTATACACTAAATTTGAAAAAGAAATATATCTTATAGTGGTTCTATATGTGGCTGATTTACTAATTGCTGGAAACAACCTGAAGTCTATAGAGAAAATGAAAAGGGATTTTTCAACAAAATTTGAAATGAGCGACTGCGGTACTTTGAAATATTTCCTTGGAATAAAAATTGAATACGAAGAAGGAAAAATAATGCTGTCACAAGAATCCAGTATTGAAAAAGTTTTAAATAAATTTGGAATGAGCGATTGTAATCCTGTGAAAACCCCAATGGAAAAAGGACTTCAACTGTCACCTGAAAATCATACAAATGAGAAAGTCAATGAGCCATATCGTGAGTTACTTGGCAGTTTGATGTATACAATGCTTAGTTGTAGACCTGATATTTGTTTTTGCGTCGCTTACATGGGGCGATTTCAACAAAATCCAAACGAAACGCACTGGCAACATTTGAAAAAAATTGTGCGGTATCTAAAGGGAACAAGGAATATGAAACTCATTTATTTACGAAACACTGAAACTCCAATGGTGGGATTTGCCGATGCTGATTGCGCAAAGGATAGAGATGATCGAAAATCGGTCAGTGGTTATTTGTTTAAAGTTTATGGTTGTTGTGTCTCCTGGTCTTCAAAGAAACAGCAAACTGTGGCAACTTCATCAAGCGAAGCAGAGTATATAGCTTTGAGCGCTGCAGTGTCTGAGGCTCTATGGCTACGAGGTTTAATGCAAGATTTGCAAGAAATAACAACTGAAAACATGACAACAATATATGAAGACAATAAAGGTTGTATCGGAATGGCAAACACTTCCGAGATTAAGCGAGCTAAACATATAGATATTAAACACCACTTCATTCGTGATAACGTTGCTAAGGGATTTGTAAAAATTGAATCTGTTGGCTCTAAAGATCAAAAAGCTGATATATTTACAAAGTCTCTGGATATTAAACGTTTTAATGAGCTCCGGGATAGAATGGGGGTCAACAATTGAGAGAGGGTGTTGAAATTCAAGTAGTTTTTTATATAAGCAATCGTTACAAAATATGTATTTGAAAACTGAAAATTTTGTAAAAACTTTCTGAGTCTGAATTGAACAATTCAATAATAAATACCTAAATTTCTTTCTATTAATATATATATATATATATCGAGTGATTTTTTTGCTATTATCTTTTTGGCAACACTAGTTTTGACAGCTCACGCACGTTTTGTATCTTGTGTCACTGTCAAACATCTTCAGTTTGGTCTATAATTTAATCATGAATCGTCTTACAAACGAACAACGCTTGCAAATTATTGAATTTTATTACCAAAATGCGTGCTATGTTAAGAAAGTTCATCGCTCCACTTTTTTTTCGAAGAATTGTGTTCAGCGACGAGGCTCATTTCTGGTTGAATGGATACGTGAACAAGCAAAACTGCCGTATTTGGAGTGAAGAGCAGCCAGAAGCATTGCAAGAGCTACCAATGCATCCACAAAAAACAACCGTTTGGTGCGGATTATGGGCTGGCGGCATCATAGGGCCGTATTTCTTCAAAGATGATGCGAATCACAACGTTACTGTGAATGGTGAGCGCTACCGTGCGATGATAACAAACTTTTTTCTGCCCAAAATGGAAGAGCTTGACTTGCATGACATGTGGTTTCAACAAGACGGTGCCACATGCCACACAGCACGCGAAACAATGGACCAATTGAGAGGCGAGTTCGGTGAACAGTTTATTTCACGCTTGGGACCAGTCAATTGGCCGCCCAGATCGTGCGATTTAACGCCTCTAGACTATTTTTTGTGGGGCTATGTTAAGGCTAATGTCTATAGCGACAAGCCCGCTCCGATTGACGCACTGGAAGCCAACATTGCCAACATTATTCGTGAGATACCGGCCGAAATGTTGGAAAGAGTATGCCAAAATTGGACTAAGAGGATGGACCATTTGAGGCGCAGCCGCGGCCAACATTTGCATGAAATAATCTTCAAACATTAAATTATATCGACCCAACTATCGATCCAAATAAATATTTCATGCATTTTTCTGAATTTTATGTGTTTTTTTTTATTTTACTTTCCGATAGTTCTTATAAAATCACCCAATATATATATATATATATATATATATATATATATATATATATATATATATATATATATATATATATATATATATATATATATATATATATATATATATATATATATATATATATATATATATATATATATATATATATATATATATATATATATATATATATATATATATATATATATATATATATATATATATATATATATATATATATATATATTGGGTGTTTTTTATTGAGGTATAGAACTTTAAGTTGGCATCACTTTTTTAACTGGCGGCCATTTTGTCAGCTGTCAAGTGATTAATATTTAGTTTGGTTTGCCATTTCATCATGAACAGGTTGACAAAAGAACAACGCTTGCAAATCGTGCAAATTTATTTCGAAAATAATGGTTCAGTTCGCGAAGTTTACCGCAAGCTCCGTCCATTTTATGGTCGACATAATCGTCCATCAGAGCAATTAATTCGGTTAACCATGGATCGTTTTCGCACTACGTTTACTCTATGTGATAATACGCATCCGCAGAGACGTCGAACAGTGCGCACCGAAGAAACAATTGCCGCTGTAGAGCAAAGTGTTGAAGAGGACCCGAATGAATCGATTCGCCACCGTGCACAGCAATTGGAGCTTTGTCCATCAACTTTATGGAAGATTTTGCGCAAAGATCTTGGCTTGCGACCTTACAAGATCCAGCTTGTGCAAGAATTAAAGCCGCGAGACCATGCAATGCGTCGTGATTTTGGTGTATGGGCCGAAAATGAGATTGATCTCGATGCTGATTTTCATCGCAAAATTTTGTTCAGTGATGAGGCTCATTTTTGGTTGAATGGCTACGTCAACAAGCAAAATTGCCGCATTTGGAGTGAAGAGAATCCACATGAGACCCTTGAGACGCCATTACATCCACAAAAACTGACTGTTTGGTGTGCTCTATGGGGTGGTGGAGTCATTGGGCCATACTTCTTCCGAAATAATGCTGGAGAGTCAGTTACCGTTAATGGAGACCGGTATAGAGCCATGATAACCGACTATTTTGTCCCCGAATTGGATGGCATTAATGTGGATGAGTTGTGGTTCCAACAAGACGACGCTACATGCCACACAGCGCACGTCACAATCGATTTATTGAAGGAAACATTCGATGAGCGCATAATTTCGCGGAATGGACCTGTCAATTGGCCACCAAGATCGTGTGATTTGACACCATTGGATTATTTTCTTTGGGGATATGTGAAGTCGCTCGTCTACGCCAACAAACCAGAAACGTTAGGGGACTTGGAAGCCAACATTCGTGGCGTTATTGCCAACATACGGCCCCATATGCTCGAAAAAGTGGTTGAAAATTGGACCTGTAGAATTGGCTTTATTCGAGCCAGCCGCGGCGGCCACATGCCCGAAATCACTTATATATCATGGTAATTAACGAAATCTTATAATCCGCAGGATAAAATTCTGGTCACAAAATGTCATTAAAAATGAAAAGAATTATTCTTTTTGCTGTACGGGGTAGCTCCAACAACATCTTGTAGCTGATTTTATTGCCACCTGGTGCTTTCTTTGAGTTTAAGCCCACGATAGCATTTTCAATCTAGCGTATATTAAATCTAAGAGGAACGGCTGCTTTGGCGACAATTGGCGGAAGCTCAACCATATCATTTGTGTTTGGAGAAACTACTTTTTTGCAAGTCTCGTTGCAATCAAATTAGCAAAGAAAAAAACAATAAACTGAAGATAGTTTTTTTTTAACTGAAATAGCTGAGCTCCTTATTGTCGTTCTCAAATGAACTCAGTTTGGTCGTGTGAGTATTTTATTTCCTTAAAATTACATACGAATTTGTCTGCTTTTCTGTCAAACTTGATATTTTAAGTTGGTAACGCAGTAACAATTTTATCTAAAACTGTTGTGCTTAACACTAAAAAAAGATATGGACGCGTGAAAGTTGGTTCGACTCTTAGACGACCACTCTGAGTTGAGAACGACAATAGGGCCATTAATTTAGAGCAAAATGTTTTAACATCACTAATGTTTAGTGAGGTCGCTAATTTTGTATTCACCACTAAGATCAACAAAATCCATTCAATTAGTACTACCATCATATATGCTGCAGAATATACTTGCATACATATCGTTAAATAAAACGCAAAAAACCCTATCTAACAAAAAATTCTAATCGAATTTGTAGTAAATTCCGATCTATTCCACCAGCATATATAGCTACTATAAAAAATCTGACTTACACGAATAAAAATAGCATATTTATTGCTTCCCTAGTAAAATGATGAAAATGTTACTTAGGGCGTTTTGCGTTTCAGGTGACTATATATACATATTTTTTAATTGTTGGTTTTCTATTACAGATATCACTGAAGTTGAAGAGGAAAGAAATTTGGAATGCTCAACAAAAAATTATTTGGAAAGTAAATTAAATGTACGATTTCAAGTAGTCGGGGAAGATTCGAATATCCTAGAACCTGAAAATCTTAGCTCTATTCATAATGCTACTGAAAGCGCTAGTCAATTCGAAATCCTTGATGAAAAGAAGACTGAACAAGTTTTAAAGCAAGATTTTTCTAGGAAACCGTTGGAGTCCAATGAATTAGACAAAAAAACCACCGATCACAAGGAAAGTACTTATTCAAGTCAAGAGAAATTGACTTCAGTAAAAAATTCGGATAACACGCTAGAACGTTTTTGTCAAGGTTATGAAACTCTTGATGTTGATGTAAAAAGTAAAAGCAAATTAGATGAAGAAGTTCCGCTGAAACATTTAACAAGTGGAACTCAAAATGAGCACAGTGAGCCAATTGCACTAAATATTAACTCTACATCGCAAAGCAATGTGAATCTTGATGATATGAGATCAGAAAAACAATCAAAAACTCAAAATTTCAATCCTGATATAAAAAAATTTTATGAAAGCAAAGATGAAGGAACAGTTGACGAAATCAAATTATTTCAAGCAACTACAGAACAAGAATTTCATGACTCTGTCAAATACGAAATAAAAAATTTTATCGATTTGGGAGTCACAGCTAGTGATGCTATAACCAGTGAGAATAATGAAAAAGCGATTTCGCTAACCGACTTACATGAAAGCGATGTAATTATAACAAATAACATTGCGAAACGCAGGACAGAACAAGAAACTACTGATCACAGTACAAACATTAGGGAAGAAGAAAAATCTGTTGATTCCAAGAAAATTTCCAATGATACGCCGAAAATATCAGCTGAGATACAAGTAGTACTAATAAGCGAGCAACAATTAAGGAAACCCCAATCAGCACCTAGAAAATACGAAGGTGATACTCATGAATTAACTATATCTCATACAGTACAACAGGGCAATTTTTCGGAAACAAATATTGACTTTCAATCGGGAAAAGAAGATCAATCGAATATATTTGGTACAGCGGAAAAAGATAGTTACGTTGGGCATGATAGTCCTGTAACAAACACTCAAAGTCATTTGATTGAAAAAAATAGTTCACATACAGCTTTTGAATTTGGAAATGATCAAAAATCTGGGCTAGAATACACTGATTCAGGAAAAGTAGAAATGCTTTTAATTGCAACGAAAACCGATTCCGATATTATTGAAACAACTACAAAAATTGAGCCGGATGAAAGTCAACATGCAACTGTGAGCGGAAAGGAAGAAAAGCCTAAAGAATCTAAAACTGAACCAAATCAAGCGAATTATACAACAATTAATATGGATACGAAGAAGATCAATTTGTTAGACAAAACTATAGATGATACAGTAGATAACACTCGTGAAAAACCTCAAACTGAGCCCAGTATAATAAATTATGTTGTTACGAGTGAAGATGGAAAGGAAAAGTATCTACCAGAAAATTTTCAAGCTGAATTCTATAATAAGAACAACTGCAAAGATATAGACCATGAAAAAGCGATCGAAAACACTACTAATGTAGAGGATAATAATTTATATGATACTAACATTGAAAGAGAAGACAAAATAATTTCGAAAGACTTAGGCGATAATAACGAGAAAGCCAGTGCAAACGATCCACTTAATGAATCCATTCCAGATAAAAATCTACAGAGCAGCTTATCAAGGGCTTTAGAAAAGAAGGAAGAAAATACGGAAGAAATAAAATATTTCATGTTAGAAAGGAAACCTCCTAAATCGCAAATCAAGTCTCTTGATGAATCAAACGACTGTAAAATTATTGATAATATCGCTAAGATAATATCAAATCAGGGGCTTGATAATAATACAAAAAAAGATTTACAAATCGAGTTAGAGGAACAAAATGTTAAAACTGAATATATTGACTGCATTGAAGAAAAAGTTTCAAAACTTCAAGAAATTGATGTTGTAGTCGAACCATCAAATAAAAATACACCGAATAAGAGTAAACGTGATAGTTCTAAAATCGATAATGATGAGTCATTTAATAAACTAACCTATAATACAGAATCCGACTCTAACAGTACTACCAATACTGCAATCGACAGTAGAATCAAGCAAAACGAACCATTAGAAACAGAAGAATATAGTCAAGAGAATAATATTAAAAATGAAGAAACAGATGGTTGTTCTCAATTTGAATCTATTAAAACAATTGATTTGAATAAAAATTCTGATTTAACTACAATAAAAGACAATACTAAATTTAATCAGGAAAGTATTGAAAGATGCTTAAACGAAAAATTTAACGAAAATAAACAATATACAAGTCTGGCAAAATCTTCGCGAACTGATTTAACTGGAAATAGCCATAAAGACAATGAGATGTCAAATGAAAAAATCGAGAATGATGACACAAATATTGATTCACTACAAAGAAAAGAAAAAAACTATCTGGATAAAAGTCTAGATGAAAAAATTTCTATTAATGCTGAATCCGCTTCTCAAGAAGACTTTTCTACAAATAAATTTGAAAAGCTAGAAGATAATTCCCCGCTTATTAACAATATTGTCATGGAAATAGCACAAATGGATACCCAAACACCTAACATTGATGATAATGGCTTGCAAAGAGTCGAAAATTCATTAAATTTATCTGAAAAGCATCAGAATAACAACACGACAAAACAAGTGATATCCATTGATAGAGGTTCTATTTTAAAACCTCGAGATGAAACAAAAGATATAGATAAAACTAATTCTAATTTAATTGTTAAAGATATTGGTACGAAACTCGAAGTAGAATTTGAAATATCGCAACTGAAGCCGAACAGCGACCAAGGAGTTTTGCAAATAAAGTCAGAAGAAAGTAAAAAAATAGGTGACGAAGTTACTGATACATTGATAACGCTAAAAGAAGTAGTTGTTACCGATCCAAACAAAACGAGCAATATCACTGTCAAAATTGATGAGGATGAGAATTCGAAACATAAATTAGAATCAGAAAATTTCAAATCGAGCGATAGCAAAGCTAACATTTTTCTACGAACTGCAATTCCATCAGTGTTGTTTGAAGAGTTTTCGGAAATAAAGTTGGAAGAAAGTGAATATGTAAGTGATGAAATGTCGCAACCGAAGGCAAGCAAAAGTAACGCTTTTCGACGACCGGAAAAACCATCCGAATTATTAGAAGTGTTCTCAAAAACAAATTCGGAAGAAAGTAAAGACATATGTGATGAAATAGCAGATAAATTACAATATTTGAAAGCGGTAGAAGAAAAAGTATGTACAGATCCAAACAATGTAATTGTCAGTGTTGCTACAGCACTAGAATCTGAAATATCCCAAACGCAAGCAACCAAAAATAAAGCTTTGTTACAAACTGAAAATTCATTGAAGTTATTACACGATCTTACGGAAACAAAGTCAGAAGAAAGTAAAGTGACAAATGATAAAATGACAGATAAATTAAATAGTTTGAAAACAGAAAAGGAAATAGTTGATATAGATCCAAACAAAATCATAAAACCTGTCAAAATTAATAAGGATAAGAATGCGAAACTCGAATTAGAAATTGAAATATCCCAATTGAATTCAAATAAAAGCGAGGCTTTCTTGCCAACTGAAAATTCATCAAAATTATTGGAAGATGTTTCGGGTATAAATCCAGAAGAATGTAAAGAATTAACTGATGAAATGAGAGATAAATTGAAAAATTTTAAAGCTGATAAAGAAATTGTTGCTGCAGATTCAAACACAATCAGTTTACCTGCAAAAGTTATTGCTGATCAGAACTTATTAAACATTGTTGGTGACGAATCAAATTCCAGAACTATTCTGTCCACCAACTCAGTTGAGAATAATGTTGAAAAGGAAGAGATAGATAATATCATCAAAGAAACATCCAGTGATAAAACTTTTATTTCGATATTAAATGAACGAAAAGATATACTAAAGATGGAAAATAAAACAGTATATTCCATTAAAGATACAAATAAAGCTGAAGACGATGATTTAACAGAAGATGTGGCGAATAGTGAATTCGCTAAAGGCATTATTTTAGATCATGATCAGGGAGCAAAAAAAATTGAAGAGGATCTAAAACAAACATCAATTGCACAATTTTATGAACATGTAGATCATATCGAAACTGATAAAAATACTAGCTCAGATGAGTGTCAAAAAAATAAAGTAGATACGAAAAAGTCCATCAAGCGACAAAGCAAGATTTCTGAACAATCCAGCTCTGGTGAAAAGTCTGTTGAAATATTTTTTCATTCAGCACGAAAAAATATGAATAATAAAGCAACCGATAGTGAAGCATTACTGGATGATACCACTCAACAAATTCAAACCAGTTCAATAGCAACAAATTATACTTCATTAAAGGAATTGGGCAACAAAAGTGGACAATCTCAATTAGAGGAACCTAGGGAAGATGGTCAACACAAAAAGCTAAACCAGCATTATGAATGTAATGCTAAGGACAAAATAACAACGAATCTATATAAAGATGAAACGATTTCCGCAACTGTAGAGCAGTATATAAACAAAACGATCCATTTATTTGAAAAGCAATTAGAATCTCAAGATGACTTAATCTATAAACCGCAAACTGAAATTTATACAGAACAACTGACAGATACAAGTGGGCAAAAGGCAGAGATTGCATCCATTAAATGTGACATTGAAACTCTGACAGATAATAAAACGCACGGTTTTGGTACAAAAGTTGAGAGGAATGATTCAAATGAACAAACGACGAATATACACTCAGAGGAAGGAGGAGTTCCTAAGAATGTAACAAGTTCCACCGCTATAAGTCAAGTGACTGACAAATCATTGACACAACAGTGTTCTACAAAAACTTTGATAAAAAACGAGAAAGAAAATAATGAAATTGAAGGTGGACAAGTGGAAGATGTTGAAAATATCAATGAAGCTTCCAAACCATTGGCCTCAACGGAAGAACCAAATAACACCACCGAATCTTTACAGAAGCCATTACAATGTTTAGAAATTCCTCCTAAGAGTCTAGCTGAATTAGAAGTTTCTAAGGATGACATAAAGATTGATGCAGATGAAAATGCTCTAAAAGTCTTTAATAAGGTTAGTCAGGCTATTCAAGCCGTTTCAAATTTCCAAGATTCTAGTGAACACAATAAAGTAACATCTGAACCTCTAGATGAAAAGATCGAGTCCTTTGAATCAAATATAGAAGATTTAAATGAGAGAGGAAAATCTAATGAAGAAAAGACGCTCTCAGAAATCACCGAATCTTTACAGAAGCCATTACAATGTTTAGAAATTCCTCCTAAGAGTCTAACTGAATTAGAAGTTTCTAATGAAAGCATAAAGATTGATGCAGATGAAAATGCTCTAAAAGTTTTTAATGAGGTTAGTCAGGCTATTCAAGCCGTTTCAAAGTTCCAAGATTCTAGTGAACACAATAAAGTAACATCTGAACCTCTAGATGAAAAGATCGAGTCTTTTGAATCAAATATAGAAGATTTAAATGAGAGAGGAAAATCGAATGAAGAAAATACTCTTTCGGAAATAGTAGCCCCTAAAAATGAAATCCAGGCACATGAAATCATGTATTTAAATAAACAAGGCGATAGTGAAAGTCATGTTAAAGAAGATAACGAAGATTCGGCAATGCACCTCCAGAACTCACGTATATGTACTGAATTCAAAAACCAACTAAAAGAAGAAACCGAAATTAATAGTTTAAACAATGAAGATGCTGAGAAATTTAAAAGCGATTTTATAAATGCCGCAGGTTTTCAAAACAACGATAATTTAAAAGACAATACAAATCCGGTAAATACAAATGTTCGTACAGAGTTGAATGACAATATTACGGTTTGCAACGAAATTAAGGGAAATACAGCCGATAAAAAGACTCAGTCTGAAAATATAATTAATGATCCATATAGCGAAAATGAAAAAGATTTTAAAAACTGCTTTGCACCGGAAGATAAATCCAAATTTGATTATGATGTTAAAGTTACCAGTAAACAGGATAAACATAAAGACGGAACGTTTTCTTACCATGAGTTGGATGATAAGAAAAACTGCAATGACAAAATGCAGGTTAGGGCTGAGCAAGTTTATCAAAGCGCTAAATCTGAAATTAAAATTGACGAAAAGGTTTTGACTTCGGAAGGAAAACTTCAGGCGTCAGTAGTGCATAGACAAATAGCAGAACAAAATGCTGAACATCTTAATAGAAATATCGCAATAGTTAATGATGAGATTAGCGCCAGGGTCTTGAACATTCAAAATTCATCGCATACAGAAGAAAGTCCAGTTCTTAATGAAGATGCTTTATGTAAAACAGTTTCAGCATTATATACACCATTAATAGATAATTCAGTCAATACAGCTGCAAAGGATAAGGTTTGGTCTGATACGGTCACAACTGACAAGGCGGAAAATTTCGGAAACATCCCACATTCGAATATTCAAAACAAGACAACTGAAATTGTGGCTACTTTTCAAACAAATACTAAGAGCCAAAACAAAAATCATTTGAGTCCCAATCTAAATGACAGAGAGAGTCCAGCAAAAGAGGAAAATCAAACTTCATTATCAACGAATGAAACCGAGTCAAAAGGTTCTCCTGACGATATAATCAAAGGTTAATTTACTTCTTCTATACATTTGTACTATAATATAATATCAGTTTATTTGATCTAATTGTAGAAAACGATTGGAAAGAAGAAAAAGAAGGTGAGGAGAATAACGATTGCAATAGACGGAAAAGATTTATGGAATCCGCACCGGATACCAATTATACAAAGGAAAAAGATGCTGCTATAATAAAAGAAGAAACAAATACTAAAACTAACGTTGAAAGTTCCAAATTAACAACATCGATAAGTACAGCGGACACTGCAGAGAATTTTGAAAAGGGTAAGTCAGATTAATATTACCTAAATTTATTTCAACGAAGTGTTCATTTATAATTTGGGCACACCTATTGTAGAATTAAAAAAGGTTCTGAAGGTGTTGAAGGTTTATTATAAAATTATACTGATATAATCTGGGTTCTTCATATTCAATGCGCCTCGCAACGTCCGCAAAGGTGCTCTTGTCCATTATGGGCACCGTGAATTATCGTCCAAGCGTCCAACGAGCAATTGGAACGTTTTGACTTAACATGGTGCCTACAACTAACATAATATCACACATTTTTCTGTTAGCAAGCGTTAAATTCGGCTGTACGAACAATAGCCCAAGTGAAAATCACCCGAAAAACTAAAATGTATAATCGTCCAAAAATGGTTATAAAAAAATTGGGTGATTGATATTTGGGTATTTGTATTCTAAGGTATTTTATTCTAAAAAATGCAAGTTATCACAAGAATTAACTTAAGTATGATTAAAACTAATATTAAAAAACATTTTTAAAACCACCTTTTATTTAAATGCTATAACTCCGTATGGGCGCGGCACTGCCCATTTTTCTAAGCACAATGTTGTATTGTTACGAGAAGTCAATGTGTATGAAAAGTTTCATAGAAATTAAGTATAAATAGCTGAAAAAGATTATTTATTATCAATGGGGGTGGCATTGCCCCCATTTTAATCACAATTTTTTATTGTGACGGTGTCTCAATGTGTGTACAAAGTTTCACAAGAATCGGCCAAATATAAGCAACTGAAAAAGAAGATTAACTTTGTATGCGCGTGGCCCTGCCCACTTTTCTGATCATAATGACGTATTGTCAAGGAATCCCAATGTGTATGCAAAAAGTTTATCGTAAGAATTACCATTAACGAACAACCTAACATTGCAAATTAAATAACAGATTTAAAAAAACTGCCTGAATTTAATTAATAAACACAAGAAATATTATAAATGTCCTGATTTAATCAAGAGTTTATAAGATACTACAGTAATACTATAGTATTTTCCCTCAAACCATGAACGCGCGTGGAAATATGTATATTGGCTTTCAAGCAGCTTGTGGCAATTGCTGCAAGCTGCAACTAATCATCGATTGTGCTTACGTGCAAGGATGCCCTAAACACATTAGGTATGTGCTGCTAGGCTAGTACATATTTCTGGGTCCGTGGACATGTGAGCATTGATTGTAAAGAAAAGGCCGATACAGTGGCCAAAAGGAGGTTCAATTATCAGTTGAAGAAATGATGCGGGTTCGAATACCAATTGAACTTCTGAAAGGGATCATAGACTCTAGTTTGAGAGACGAAACGGAGAAAGTTTGGCATGCAACGAGAACTTCCAAAACTTCTAAAATCAGGCAGAGCATTTATGATTCTAAATCGTCTAAATTCCTTTTATTACTAAAAAGAAGCGACTCTAGACTTCTAGTGGGATATTAACGGGGCACTGCTGGACGACTTCGTATGCTGTCAATATAGGACAAACACTTACTGATACCTGCAGAAAATGTGAGGAACCTAGTTTAAATGAGACTACTGTACCACTGCCCTGCTCACATCTTCCGGAGTCTTGAACTTGTTTCGCAAAATGTAGACTGCTGAGGCTTGTGTGTGAGTCACTCGAAACGGTCACCGCGAACTAGGATGTCATACTGACAGGATTCTTGTCATCTGCTGGGATCGCTAATTAACCTAACCTAAAATAATCAATTTTTCGACACTTAAAATCTCAAATTGAAGATTTTTTCCTTAGTCGATGTGAGGTCCCTTTCGAACGGTATCAAAATGTCATATAATACAAAAAATGGATTTAGCAGGTTTACACTCTAAGCCGACGATACATCATTTCCTGCCGGCATGAATATTCGGCCAAATAAAATCATATAAAACAGCCAAATGAATGATCGCAAGGTAGATCAACACCAGGTAGTCGCAAGAGAATTCGCTGAGGAGAATTAACATTTGGGCTGTCAAAAAAGCAGATACATTAACACTGCTGACAGGTTAAATGCCCACCTGTTTACGAAAATAACAGGTGGGCTCTTGCGGCCACCTAGTATTCGCCGTGAATGAAAGTAAAAAGACTTGTTCACGACTGCAGTGTCGTAAGGTGCATGGACATTATGACACTTTTTAGAGTGTCATAATTTCCACAACTTAATTGGGAAGTAAAAATATTAAAATACATGTAAATTCATTTTATAGCACCCTAAGAAATTTTACAATTGAATGAAGCAATGTTCAAAATCTTTAGCATGAATTGATCGTCATCGATTACTGGGTGTCAGGTAATAAGATCAATGAAAATAAGGTAAATTGACTTTGTTTGCAACCATAGTGCTGCATAGCTGAAGTCCCATTGGGCTAAATTGATAAACGGATATATGAATAATAACCGAAATGAAAAATCGCGAGAAAAAGAGAAATGTTGAATCTTCCAACAATTTTTGTAAAAAAAATTTTGTGATAGTTCATCAACATTGGGCGATTCAACATTTTCAGATATTTGGGTATTTGTTCTTAATGAATAATTGTCAAATTTTTGTAAAATGTTAAAAAGCCCAAGAAAAAAATTTTGGGCGATTATTCATTAAAAATTCGGGTGATTTTACATAACGAATTAATACACTTACAATATTATGACAGCAACGGAATATATTTTGTTCAAAAAGTATACCGTGCAATCATTTTTAAAAGAGTAAATATATAAAATTATAAGCAATCTTATTTTTAACTGATTGTAACATTCAATAAAAAAACTAAATACACATTATACTGATGTTCTGTTGCTTTCAATATAATCCGTTGTTTATGTTATAAGTACCAAAAAAGTACATGCATATAAATAACATCCACACAAATACTCAAAATATTCGTAGGTAAAATTAACGGAAATTGCAATTGAAATTATATAAATACGCATTTAAAATCAGTGGTGTAGTGTTTAATACGGTAGACCATTAAACGAGAGGTCACGTGTTCAATTTGAGCCAAGACCATGTGTGTTTTTTTCATTTGTAATGATAAATGCATAAAATTGAGTAAGTTTATGTTCTCTTCGTGCAGCTAACTTACATACTATGCTTTGACCAGATGGTTGATATGTTGGATTTCCAAGCCCGAACGAGCTTTGTTCGATCCCAGTAGAAGTTAACGGAACAAACAGTGAGTAAAAATATAAATTTAATAAAATAATAATGAAAGATACGAAATAATAAGCCCTTCACATATAAAAATAAAGCAAAAAACCATTATTTTTACGGAACTTGGGGTTGATTATTTAACAGTGCAAATAGCAGAAACAAGGAAACCTCTTTTATTTTTATAGAAGCTGCTATTAGTTCTTTTGATAGCGAAATTTATCCAAACAAATAAGGAATCATTAATTTTTCATGGTTTTAATTCTGTTAACTCTTTAACATTTATAGTTAAATAAACTTTTTGTTAAACTTAAACGAAAAATAAGTAGACCGGTTTTCAATTGAGTTTTAATTTATTTTATATTGCGATTTCAGTTAATTTTAAATACGGAATATTTTGAGTGTACCCAACAACTTCGGGCGATTATTCATTTTACACTTTTGGGTTATTCTTCACTTTTTTTGGCGATCGGGCAATGTTTTTTGGGTTTTTCTTCATTATGAGCTGTTTTGGGTGATTTTCACTTGGGCAATTAATTGTACAGCCTTAAGTTAAATCGCAGAGAGAATTGTCTTACGTGTAGACTTCAAATTAGCTTTTTCGCAAAGTACGATCCCGTACGTTTTGGTAAAGTTCGGTAAAATGAGATTAAGTAAGAGTTATTCTCACTAAACACGAAAGTAAGGGAACAGAAAAAACCAAATTTTTATCCCAAAAGGTAACATGAAAGTGTTGTGAAAATAAACAAATAAATAAAAAGCAACATACTAATTTTGAATAGCATTTTTAGTTTTTAGATACTTTGATGAATATATACAAATGTATTTTGCTTTGAATTTTGCAAAGCTAGCAATTACTTTATTATTATTTTTGTGGACTAAAATCATATTTATCCAAAGTTGTTTAATTAGTTTGGTTTAAGTTCGTTTTCAATTTAATATTTCGATCAAATAATCTTTTTTTATTTAAGAAAGAAATTCTAAAGCATGTAGATATTAAACATTCAAAGAAAAATTTGGAAGGTTGAACTGACAGCTGTTTCGAGACCACCACAGTCTTCTCATCAGAGCCCTCTACCTACACTACCAGTGACGACAGCAACAACATCCTAGTGAAAATCCTACTAATTTTAGTTAGCACAGTTAACAGATTTTGTAGCCACCTCGCGGCGAGTAGTACCTATTATTAATGAACTATTTCTATATGCTCGGAGCTTCTCTAACTGTCTTTTCTTTTTAGCATGTCAACTATTTTAAAAGTTTTTTTGATATCGGTCTTACCAGCGTGGAATATCATCGATATTTTCAATGCTGGGATTTTTGAAAGACAGTTAGTGAAGTTCCGAACATTTAGAAAAAGTTCATTATACAAAAAAAAATCACCAAAACTGAAAAAATCGCCAAAACGCCAAAACTGAACAAAATCGCCTAAACTAAGAAAATCGCAACACTGAAAAAATCGCCGAAACTAAAAAAAATCGCCAAAACAAAAAAAGGTCCAAAACTAAAAAAAAATCACCAAAAGTAAAAAAACTCTAAAACGAAAATATCGTCAAAACTGAGAAAAGCGCCTAAAATTCAAAAATCGCCACAAGTGAAAAAATCGCTAAAACCGAAAAAAATTCCAAAAACCGAATAAATCGCCAAAACCGAAAGAATCGCCAAAACTGAAAAAATCGCCAAAACCGAAAAAATCGGCAAAACTGAAAAAATGGCTTAAAAGGAAAAAATAGCCAAAATCTATATATCAGATTTTTTCGGTATTTGGCGATTTTTTTCAGTTTTTGTAGATATTTTCAGTTTGGTTTTTTTTATTTCAGCCGATCTCTTTCAGTTTTGATGATTTTTTCCGTTTTGGCGATTTTTTTCACTTTTGGTGATTTTTTCAGTTTTCGAGATTTTTTTAAGTTTTGGCGATTTTTTTCTCTAAAAATTTTTTATTATTTCGGCTTTCTAGTTCAATATTTTCAATTAATGTAAATTCAATTCTTGTATTCTATTTGCCGGCTAAAATTAGTTAAATAGCTGATATTTCCTTGTAAAAAGCATCCACCTGCATAAGTGGTAAAAGTGAACAACAACGCTGATGAGACGGTGTAGCGTCCGGTCGAAATTCGGTAGTACTGATCCGTTCTGCTAATCTGATTTGAATATTCCAACACTCCACTCTTAATAAAAATAATTTTAATTTACATTAAATCAAAATATTAAACTAGAAAGCCAAAATAATAAAAAAAATTTCAGTTCAAAATAAAAAATTACGTAAAAATTATATTTTTCTCTTTTGGCAATTTTTATAGTTTTGGAGCTTGTTTTCGTTTTGGGGTTTTTTTCGATTTTGGCGATTTTTTCGTTTCAGTCGCTTTTTTTAGTTTTGGCGATTTTTTCAGTTTTCGGCGATTTTTTTTAGTTTCGGCGATTTTTCAGTGTTGCGTTTTGCTTAGTTTAAGAGATTTGTTTCTTTTTTGCGATTTTGTTTTTGCTTTTGGCTTTTTTCGGTTTTGGAGCTTTTTTGTTATGGCGATTTTTTTCTGTTTTGACGATTTTTTTCAGTTTTAGCGTTTTTTGGCGCTTTTTTGCTATTATTTTCGTTTTTCGACGATTTTTTTAGTTTAAGCGGTTTGTTTAAGTTTTAGCAGTTTTTTCCGTTTGCGCCTTCACAAGGCCTACTTAGCCCTGTCGGCTTCGGTCTGTCACCTGCCGATCGTATACGGCGAATCACATTCCGTCGCCCAACTTCAGACGGTCATGTTCTGCCGGTCATATATTATGTTATGTTATTTATTATAAATTGTCAAACAATAGAAACAAAATTAGCTGTTTAGCTGATTAAGCCAGCTAAACAAGCTATGCCGGCTAAAACAGCTAAGCTGATTATTCTAGCTAAGCTGGTTAAGCAGGATAAACCAGCTAAGCCGGCTAAGCCGGCTAAAACAGCTAAGCTGATTATTCCAGCTAAGCTGGTTAAGCCGGCTAAACCAGCTAAGCCGGCTAAACCATCTAAGCCGGCTAAACCAGCTAAGCCGGCTAAATCAGCTAAGCCGGCTAAATCAGCTGATTCGGCTAAGGCCGAACGGTTAAACGGTTAATTATTTTAGCTAACCGTTTTAGCCGGCTTTGCCGGGTAAATTGTACAGCCTCAATGAAAACTAATTTTTGTCGCTTAAACTTACAAGTCAACAATAGCTAAGTGGGTAAAGTTCTTGTCTTCAAATCTGAACGAGCACAGGTTCGTATCCCAGCTGTGTGTAAATAATTTTTTTTTCATTTTTAATTTGTTTATTTGACTACTTGTTTTTTAACTTCAAGTAGAGCCAAATAATAACTAGTTAATTGCTGTGACAATATAAATACAATGTAAGGGGTACCCCTTCTCAAACAAAAATATATAGTTATCGAGTCAAATTGTAAGTATTTACGACTTAAATTCTCATATTCTTTTTTTACTACTAGTAAGCAAAGTTTTTTCAATATTTTTAAATGAGTTTCTTCCAGTGCAAAATAAATTAAATGTTAAACATGGGGTAAAATTAAGAACAAAAATTTTTGGTTTTTAACAAACCAATTGTTTGAAATTTTTTTTTAAAATTTTTAAATATTCTGTTTCAACAATATCATATTATTTGAATACCAAAATTACACGATGAAACATTAAATGAAATTTTATTCATGAATCTTTTTGTATTTGCTTATTGCAAGCGCGGAAAGAAAATTTACAAAATCCATTTGCAATTTTATTTCCTATCACTTTTTTAACACAAATTGTTTCCCTGTCCATTCTCTTAGCAATTAAAGAAAGTTGTATCCCTTTCAGACTTTACGCTAAACTGCTGGTAATTCGTTCTAACAAGGTATTTTATCCCTGGTACAAAAGACTAGAAGTAATATTTTGTACAAGTGGAGAGTTGTTAAGAGAAATGTAAAATTATTTAATGCTTATTTCTTAATTGGTTTGTGGCTTTAATAGCTAAACAATTTAGTAAATTGGTATTGTTGATTAAATAATCTTCAGCTAATAAGGCCTAACGCAGTTTATGTCAATAAAAAACTTTTTATTACATATTTACCATACATGAGACAAAACTTAAACTCAACAGTAATTATTCCCAAAACCACACAAATAGCAATAACAATAATCAACCAAATATTTTTTACGGTGTAACTTTTATACCAGGCTTAACAGATAACAAAAAGTTAAAAACAACAATAAAAACAGAAAATATAAAATTTGCTTATAAACCGAATTCTACACTTAATACAGGTTTCACCAATATGAAAGACAAAGTAAAAAAACAACAACAATGCAATGTTGTTTATGAAGTAAAATGCAAAGACAATGATGAACAAAACTGCAATTTAATATACATTGGAACAACAAAACGAACTTTGGAAACAAGAATGAGTGAACATAAAAAAGACATCACAAAACAGAGAGAAACAACAGCATTATCAGAACATATACTCAATACTGGACATGCAGCTGACTTTGATAATGTTAAAATACTAGATATAGAAAACAATGGGAAAAAAGATACACCATAGAAAGTCTACGTATACAACAAAATATAAATAGAACGATGAACTTAAAAGAAGACACTAATAACATAAATACGAGCTACAGCGTTGCAATAAGTAGGAAATTTTAACTGTGATATTAACTTTTAAGTTGTGTTTGATTTAATTCTTTATATAAAAAATTTTTAACAGTTTTCATATTTTAGAAACACTAATATTTAAATGTAAATTGATTTTATAATATCATTTTGTAAGTTTACCATAATTTTGGTGTGATTATTTGTAATAATATTAAGTTTTTATTTTGAAATAGACGAAGCCCTTGAAAAAGTCAACAAAAAATTGACGAAACGTTGGGTAAATATGTAATAAAAAGTTTTTTATTGACATAAACTGCGTTAGGCCTTATTAGCTGAAGATTATTTAATCAACAATACCAAACTACAAAATTGGCCAAATAATATAAACAATTTAGTAAAATATTCTATTGAGACTGTAACGCACATTGTATCTATGAATTTCTGTCTTTGTGAATCGCAGATAGATGGCATATATGCCAAATGTGCTTATATCGCTCATTGGACACGTTATAGTCCAATGAGCGATATAAGCACATTTGGCATATATGCCATCTATCTGCGATTCACAAAGACAGAAATTCATAGATACAATGTGCGTTACAGTCTCAATAGAATATTTTCTATGAAATTTGGTAATCCAGGCAATAAATACAGATAATATGGACTTTATCGATAATGTGACTATAAAACATAACCAGTACGATCTGGCTGCCTTCCTAGACATAGAAGGCACATTTAACAATGTATCGGTGGCAGCCATTCAACAGGCTCTCCGGGCTGTCGATGTTGAGGAATACATCAGCAACTGGATTATCACCATATTGAGAAACGTCACTCCAGAAATCCACAGGTCGGGGTGATCTCTCATCTGATCTGGCTTCTTGTTATTAATTAAATTCTTTTCACACTAGACGCTGCGGCGGTCAAGGTTGTGGCTTACGCGGATGATGTGGTGTTAATCGTATCAGGGATGTTCACGGAAGTGATAAGTGATATCATGTCGAATGCCTTGGGAACACTCAGCAAATGGGCTACAAGTTGTGGTCTAGGAGTGAACCCAAATAAAACTGAACTGGTACTATTTACTACAAAAACCAAAGATCAGAATTTTAAACTCCTCCGGCTTCAGAATCAGGTACTATCCCTATCGAACAACGTAAAATATCTAGGAGTTAATCTGGACTCTAAATTATCATGGCAACTAAATGTTCAACACAAAGTTAGAAAGGTCTCAGTTGCCTACTACTCCTGTCGGCTGGTTTCGAATGGGGCTTGAGCCCTAACATGCTCAAATGGGTGTACATAGCAATTGTTCGTCCCATATTGACTTAAGGAACGGTAGTATGGTGGACCGCCACAAGCAAGAAATACGTGGTAGACCAACTATACAGAATACAGAGTTCTGCTTGCATCGGGATTAAAGGTTGTTTACGCACTAGTCCTTCAGAGGCTCTGAATGCTATACTAAACGTAATTCCGATTTCACTTCATGTATTGGCAGCATCCTCGAGCAGTTCGGCAACACTAGCGGCATTTGGGAGGTGCAGATGAAGGACTTATGGTCATGTCAGATCTTAGATCAGTTATCACCGACACTGACGAAGCCCTCTGACTACATGATACCTCATCTGGACTTCGATTGCACCTTCAAAGTCCTTATTCCAGCCAGACGGGAGTGGAAGGGAGGTCACATAGAAAAAGACTTTAACTTCAGGGTGTATGCTGATGGATCAAGAATGATCTCCGGTGTAGTCTCCGGAGTCTTCTCGAATGACCTTGGGATAAGACTCTCCTTCCGACTTTCCAACGAAGCCAGTGTATTTCAGGCTGAAATCCTGGCTATAATGGAGGCGGACAGGGTGGTAATTGATAGGAGTGTTCAGAGGAGAGTCGGCATCATCGTCGACAGTCAGGCGGGACTTCTGTTCCTAAGGTCACATACTACTTCTTCTGTTTAATTAGGCAGTGCAAGGATATGCTATCCAGATTAGGTGGTCAGGCAGACCTCACCCTGATGAGGGTGAGTGTAGAAGGATTTGTATCCAAGATGAAACAAGAACAATCGTTTGAACACCAAGGTTCGCAATCGTGACTCATAGAGCGAGCCAAGTGGTTCATATTACCTGACACCGTTCTCTTTTTTAGGGCGTCCGGGGTGGTCCTACTTCTTTTTTAGCAACTGTCCGGAGTTGTCCTATTTTTTACACTTAAGTTTTTGCAGCTGCATAATTATTTTCAAGGCTTATTTTCCTGCTTAATAACAACTGATAGGTGTTTTATATAACAACGAGTTACAGCACAAGGTTATCTACCTTGTATAAAATGCAATGTAGAACTTAAAACTGAAGACTACAAAGTCAATTAACAAAACTACCCGAAAGGAAGCATAGATCGGAATCACAAAAATTAGTGATTTACTTTGTATTGGTTCTTAATGAAAGATTTGATGATTTTTTACTGAAAAATTTATGTTTATCCACAATGCTTGGTCTTCGATAAAAAAAAAAAAAAATAACGCCTACTACTTCTATATTAAAAACTAGTCTTATTGAGTTAGTTGACTTTAATGTAGCTTTATATTCTGCAATTAGTATGTATTGGTAATATCTAAGCAATTATAGTACATCTAAAGAGACATATCCACTTTTTTTTGGCGCAATGGCATCATATACATAAACTAGAAAACACTTGTCATCCGCGCTTTAGTTCTCAAGTGAGTTCGGACGCATCTGAGAGATTATTTTCTACTACATGACTTGTTCAAACATACTTATGAAATCGTCTTTCTTCGAAAAATTTTAGAATGGTTTGTTTTTTAAGCAAAAGTGGTATTCATATTGGCGCATAATCATAGTCAAAACAAAGTATACTTTAAGAGTTTACAACCAATATTTTGTATGGCAATACTGGCTTTAAATTTTTTAAGTAAACTTTGTTTAGGACTATGAGTATGCGCCATTGATTTTAAGTACTGATAACTTATATGTATCTCTGCAATGCTGTATAATAACAAAAAATAACCCAACTTCTGTTTTGTTTATTTTGCCTTTAATTTAAATTCACTAAGCGTATCAGTATCGGCGATACTTTTTCTGAGTACCGGTATCGTATCGGCCAAAAAGCGTATCCATACTTCCCTCAGTTTTTTCATGATTTTTTTTTAATTCTCTATTAAAGTTCCTAGGTATTTCATCGTCAGTTTATACGCTCAAATTTATATTTTTTCGGCAATTATTCAATACATAGATTTTATAAAAAATTTCAAGATATTGAAGTCATGACATTTTTCCAACACGTTTTGATTATCTACACAGCTTGGGAACAAACAAAATTTAATGCAACTAGTTTCATAAAATATTTCATCGTGTAAATTCAGTCTTACATGGAAACTTTTGCATTGTTGGAAACACAGTATTGTCGTTGCTATTTCAAATGACACGGCATCGCTTATTTTGATTGCCAAATGTGTTTTTTAATTTATTTAATTATAAAAATATTGTCCACTTTTTTGGGCCAAATGTCCTCGTTTTTTGTGGTTGTCGTCCTCTTTTTCTCAAAATGAAAATGGCAACCCTACGTATAAACATGGTATTAACGTGCATAGAAATAAAACTGTGCCCACAAGGAATAACAACTAAAATCGAGTTAGGACAAAATTCAGCTATTACTACCATTGTACTCCTTGTATTCAAATGCATCTCCACTCAAAATTTTATCATTGTAGCTCGAACAATTAATATTTTATACCTAAAAATCTAAACAACCAAAGTCCATTCCGCTTTTACGATTTTGGAATAACAGCCTACAGTACTATTCGTTTATAGTCACTACCTTTTAATGGTTGGCTGGTATACGTAGATGCCTACTGCACGCAATCAATCAAGTAGAGTCAATAAGATTCCGTTTTGACAAACCACTCCACTCGTTAGTGTCGACCCATGTAGGTTCGAACCCAGATCTCGGATCCGCTTGTAGTTCACCTAGACCAATTTCTGCTAGCTCTGATAGATCGTCTACTATATTCCTGCTCAAGAATTTGTGTCTTTATAGGTGCAAGGCCGGGCACTCGCAAAGAAAGTGAAAAACTTTTTATACTGGCCTTATTGATAAAAATATTGTTTTAATATAGAAGTATATTTTTATAATATTTAATATGGAACTGACATCCACGGAACAAACATTCTTAAATTAACTTGTTGTTTAATGACCAATTGTAATTAATTAATGTTCTTATAGTAGGAGTTACCTTCGGGCTAGTGATGGTCAAACCAAAAATAAATAAAACTAATTCATTTTATTTTAAACACCCAACATTTCGTTTGTTTGCTTCAAACTTCTTCAGGGGTATATTTTATTTATAAAATCTAGCAACAAAACAATAGCTTAATAAATTTAAAATTCAACAATTGTTTAGCAATTAATTTTCAACTTACAAATTCTTGTTTTACATGTTAATATTTATCACTCATTACTTATAAATAAAAAACTGGACTTCACGACACAGAATTTGTATAAATAAAAAATAAATAATTAAATAAAAACAATACTACACAAAATTTTATTTGTCTTAAGGTTGACAAATAAAATATCAGAGAACTTGAACTAAATTAAACTATTGCAGCAGAATACTGTAGTTTGGTGTTATCTTTATCCTCCTTTGTATTCATTGTCCTTTGTATTTTTTGTTGTATCCTTAAACTTTCGAGAGTGTAACGTTTATTTGCTTTCTTCTCTTTGTCCAATATTTTTATATTTTCTAAATCAACTATATGTTTACATTGTTTTGCGTGAAGGGATAACGCTGTCGCCTCTTTTCCCTTCCTTATATCAGCTTTGTGTTCATTTACTCTCGTCCCTAGCTCTCTTTTTGTTGTCCCAATGTAAACTAAATCACAGCTTTCTCTCTCATTTCCATTGCATTTGATTTCGTACACAACATTGTTTATCTTTAATTTGTCAAGTTTTGTTTTATTATTTGTGAATAGGTTTCTTAAAGTTCTGTTTGATCTGTGTGCTATTCTTGTTGTTGGATCTTCGATTATATTATGTAGTGCTTTTGTTTCTGTAAGCTTTGGAATGTATGGTACACTGTAAAATTTCATATTTGTTTTTGTTTGTTGGTTTGTGGAAGTTTTATTTTCGTTTTTAAGAATTTTATTAATTAAATTATTTATTATGTAGGATGGGTAGTTATTTTTTCCTAATGTTTCCCATATCGTGTTTATATTTTGTCTTTTGTATCTTTTGTCACTTAATTGTAAGACTTTTTTGATGAAATTGTTGGCCGTATTCAGTTTCATTTGTAGCGGCTGTGTTGAGTGATAGTTCATTATTCTTCCTGAAGAAGTAGGCTTTTTGTACCAATTTGTAATAATTGTACCGTTGTCGTTAATTATATAAATGTCTAAGTAAGGTATTGCACTATTTTTCTCATTTTCTATCGTAAATTGTATTTTATTATGGTACGCGTTTAGTGTTTTTAATATAATTAGTTCGTCAGATTTATTTATGACAGCAAAAATGTCATCCACATATTTCGTCAAAAACTTAATTTTAATATTTTTTGATTTTAATTCTTCGATTGCATCGTCCAAAAGGGTGTCAAGTACAATATCTGCTATAGTTGGGGATAAAGGATTTCCCATAGGCATACCATACGTCTGATGATAAAATTTATTGTCAAAATTGAAATAATTGTTTTCATTTAAACAGAACTGTAGTATTTTTAGGAATAATTTCTTCTCTATTGCTGTGTGTTCTTTTAGTTGTTGCCATTTTTCCAGTATGTTCTTAATTGCTAGGTGAATCGGTATATTGGTAAACAATGATACCACGTCGAAGGAAACCATTACTTCGTTGTCATCTATTTTTATTTTCTCTAATTTTTGTTTCAATTCAAATGAGTTCTTTATGTTGTAAGTAGGCGATATAATAGTTTTTAAAATATTTCCTACGTATTTTGATAGATGGTAGCACGGCAAATTCACTGATGATGAGATAGGTCTGAGGGGTATATTTTCTTTGTGGATTTTCGGTAAACCATATAATTGAGGAGAAGCTGCTGCGTGTGTTGTCATTTTATATTTTTCAAATTTTGTTATAATGTTCTTTTTGTATAATTCCGTTATTATGCTGTTATTTCGTGTTTGGAGTTTTTCAGTGGGATCTGTTTCTATTGGCTTATAGGTTTTTTTGTCATTTAGCATCGATTTCATTTTGTTTTTGTAATCATTTTTGTACATTATTACCGTTTTATTGCCTTTATCTGCTGTCGTTATTGTTATTTCATTTTCATATTGCTTTATGTATTTCCTAGTCTCTTCATATGTGCTAAGAATAAATTTCTCCTTTTCACTATTTTTTAATTTTCTTTTATAACTTGCGATTCTATTGGCGATCCTTGATCGTGTAATTTCTTTTTGTGTCTCATCTTTTATATTCTGTACCCACTGCTCAATGTCTGCAATCAGTGGGATTGGAGCGAAATTCCTCCTGTTTACAGGCAAAGAGAATTTGTTCCCTAGCGATAATATCCACTTCTTCTCTAGATCAAATTTTATGTCTGTAAGGTTGACAAACCATTCTTGGTTAAATATAATATTGTATTGTTTAAATTTTTGTTTTTTTAGTTTGTCTATTTTTAATACGTGTTTGTTTAATTTTCGTTCTTACATTGTAGAATTTTTTCCATTGTTCTTTTTTATATTTCTCCCATTCTATTTCTCTCAGTGTATCTTTGATCTTTGTTTCTGTTTTCTTAATTTGTTCTTGGATATGTGCCGTATTAGTATGTGTCTCTTTTATTTCTATATTTAATAATTTTGTATGTAAGTTTGTTTCTATTTTTGATAATTCAATTTGTGCTGTTCTTGTTCTGAATAAAAGGCTTAGTCTATGTGTGCTGTCTTTTACATGGGTTGGTGTAATTTTCATTCGTCTGCATTTTTGTAAATATTTTGCTCTTTCAATAGATTTTGCCAATCTCTCAACATCTCTACTGTATTCTTTCAATAACTTACATGTTGTTGTGTTGTAAGTTTCCCTTATTTTTTGGAAAAAGCTTTTGTTGTTATATGTTTTTTCATAGCTAGATCTTAAATTTTCTTCTTCCTTCATTTTTCGGCTGGCCCTCCGAGTGTATTATATTAACTTGTTGTTTAATGACCAATTGTAATTAATTAATGTTCTTATAGTAGGAGTTACCTTCGGGCTAGTGATGGTCAAACAAAAAATAAATAAAACTAATTCATTTTATTTTAAACACCCAACGTTTCGTTTGTTTGCTTCAAACTTCTTCAGGGGTATATTTTATTTATAAAATCTAGCAACAAAACAATAGCTTAATAAATTTAAAATTCAACAATTGTTTAGCAATTAATTTTCAACTTACAAATTCTTGTTTTACATGTTAATATTTATCACTCATTACTTATAAATAAAAAACTGGACTTCACGACACAGAATTTGTATAAATAAAAAATAAATAATTAAATAAAAACAATACTACACAAAATTTAAAGAACTCATTTGCGTTCAAAACGATTGGTGCAACATTTACTGCATGGTGATTATTGTGGGGTATTAGCACATTACGCTGGAGCTAATGCAGATCGTTAGGGAACTTCTACCAAAAAATCGAATAGAAATTTAGCATAATATGAAAGTCAAAACATCAGCTTCACATTTTTTATTTTCTTACTTTTCCATTTACAGGCGCAGATCCAGTTTGAGAAACGTTTGCTTTCGTTTTGTTTTATATTTTTCAACCAGCGAAACAAAACCAAAACAATGATAGTGATTGTCCCATTTAGTTTTGTACTGGTTTTGCTTGTGTGCACTAAATGTACACTACCTTAAATGTACGTAACTAGAAAAGAATGATAACCAAATTGAAGTTTTAAGAAAATACGTTTGCAAACGTTTCCCGATTGATTTGCCCATCACAGTAGAAAATACAATGAATCATTCATCAAAATACATTTCTGCTTTTGTTTTGTTTCCATTTTTAGAATTGAAACGGGATATTAGAGGAAACAGATGAGTGAAAAGCCAATTGTATTGGTTGCAATCTTTCTCATTGCAAAAGTATTTGTTTTGGTTTTGCTCATGTACAAAATGATTAAGAATATTTTAAAAGTTTGTGTCTTTTCGAAAAGTTGAAAGTTAAATGACGTATATTTTATTTGGGGTGGAAATATCCCAGTTTCCTCCTCCTATATCCGCGCCATCCCATTTACTACATTGGCTGGCTTTTTCCAACTCTAAGTATAGTTGTAAGATATAATTAAAAATAGATGTAGAAACAACAAGAGCTACATATTGTTCTCGCAAACAATAATGAGTTCTGTCAATAAAAACACATTTGAAGAATTAATGAGTGATGACCGAGAAAAACATTGTTTTAAGTTGTAAACAGTTTTGGTACTTGTATACTTGACTAAATATTTATGAAATATTTTTTCATAAAATTTTTCAAATTATTTCTTTTTATCTGTCACAAATATTATTTCAGCGTGACAAATTACATTTGAGCTTGTAACTTGACAGCACCTAAAATATCTTGACAAGAAGCTCATTCAAGCTCGTCTGGCAAGCCTACATGAAGCTGGCCTATTAGCTTATGGCAAACCATTTTAAAATTTTAATTTTATATAACATAAGCTTGTTGCACTCTTTTATATCCACGCTATATCCAAACATTACTTAGTTGACATAAGTAATGTTTGGACGAGATTATTGCAACAACTAGTAAGTTGTGGCCATAATCTCGCGGTAGATGGCACACGAACTGTTCACATCAGAATAAAATTTTTTGGTAAAATCCGAGGACAAAAACTATTAGCGCGGCATTTAATATTAAGCAGATACATTCAGATAAATATTTCGGCGTCTATTAAGTCTTATTATATCCAGTAGAATATGGAAGAATTTTTTAAAATTATTTGTTGAGACGAAGAAAATACCCAATTTACAGACAAAATCTAGGTAAGCACATGTCACGGAGGTGACATTTACTGCAAGTTTTCTGTCGACTTCAATTTCCAATTTCAACAAAATTTTACGGAATATGTTCATGTGGTCCGAATTTATATAAAACATTTATTAATAGATTGATAATTATGATAATTTTCGTCCAGATATAATATTTGGGGCTCTAAATAATACAACTTTAAAAAATTTTGCAAAACAAAATATCGACTTAAGTTACAGAAGACGTTCGATAATTTTAGGAACATATATGTTATTTTATTGATTGATATTAAATTAAGTAAGTCAAATTATTACACTCCTGCTTCTTTAACATTAAGAAAGCTCTTACTGCTATATACCTAAATTAGTATTTGGCATCAATCTCAATCAGTCACTAGAAAATGTATCTATGTAGGTATTTTAATAACTAATGAAGTATGTCACGTTCGGTATGTCGTTTTAGATTTAAATTAATCTAGTAAAGGTTACCTTTCTTGGCAAATTTTACAATTAAATTATCTTTATTTATAAATCGATCATTATCATTTTCAATTGATAAAATTTCCAGATCTGACATTTTTCCTGAGCTAGGGTCGATCTTAAGTAGGTTTTTATTAGTTTCAGTTTACTAAAACTACGCTCACATTTCATATTTTATAAATTCTTATAATAAAAATATACAAATGCGCTAGAAATTGCTTTTCACATTTGGATTTTTTGCGCCCTTTGACGTCTGGCGCCTAGAGCGACCGCTCCACCGTTGGGCCGGCACTTTTGATATTCAAACCGTCATTCAAGAAAAAAGCTTTACACCCAAACATAGAAAATAACAAAATTGGATACGCTTTATTAATCACAAAAATTTTTTATAACAAATTTTTTAATAATATAATTATTTAATTTCTTATTAGTTAACAGCTCCTCGTAACGATTTCATAAAAATATATGAATCCCTTAAAAAAATAATTCTCCGCGTTCAAGTTGTGAAGCTTACAGCCCAACCTAATTCAGAGCGGTGAGCGCCGCGTAAGCAACAGCGTACGTATTTACAGTACATTTTACCAAAAAATATTTACTCTGCAAGTACTGTAAATACATACCCTGCTGGTTACACGACGCTTAACGCTCTGATTTAGGTTGTGCTATTATTGGTAAAAAAATAACTCTTCACTGACACTTTTTTGATACACACTATCAGTCAAAAATCAATAGGCCGCTGACTGTCACTAAAACACAAAAAT
>OY101447.1:91408939-91584598 GCA_956483635.1 Panzeria rudis | reverse complement strand
ATACATACATACATACATACATACATACATACATACATACATACATACATACATACATACATACATACATACATACATACATACATACATACATACATACATACATACATACATACATACATACATACATACATACATACATACATACATACATACATACATACATACATACATACATACATACATACATACATACATACATACATACATACATACATACATACATACATACATACATACATACATACATACATACATACATACATACATACATACATACATACATACATACATACATACATACATACATACATACATACATACATACATACATACATACATACATACATACATACATACATACATACATACATACATACATACATACATACATACATACATACATACATACATACATACATACATACATACATACATACATACATACATACATACATACATACATACATACATACATACATACATACATACATACATACATACATACATACATACATACATACATACATACATACATACATACATACATACATACATACATACATACATACATACATACATACATACATACATACATACATACATACATACATACATACATACATACATACATACATACATACATACATACATACATACATACATACATACATACATACATACATACATACATACATACATACATACATACATACATACATACATACATACATACATACATACATACATACATACATACATACATACATACATACATACATACATACATACATACATACATACATACATACATACATACATACATACATACATACATACATACATACATACATACATACATACATACATACATACATACATACATACATACATACATACATACATACATACATACATACATACATACATACATACATACATACATACATACATACATACATACATACATACATACATACATACATACATACATACATACATACATACATACATACATACATACATACATACATACATACATACATACATACATACATACATACATACATACATACATACATACATACATACATACATACATACATACATACATACATACATACATACATACATACATACATACATACATACATACATACATACATACATACATACATACATACATACATACATACATACATACATACATACATACATACATACATACATACATACATACATACATACATACATACATACATACATACATACATACATACATACATACATACATACATACATACATACATACATACATACATACATACATACATACATACATACATACATACATACATACTCATACATACATACATACATACATACATACATACATACATACATACATACATACATACATACATACATACATACATACATACATACATACATACATACATACATACATACATACATACATACATACATACATACATACATACATACATACATACATACATACATACATACATACATACATACATACATACATACATACATACATACATACATACATACATACATACATACATACATACATACATACATACATACATACATACATACATACATACATACATACATACATACATACATACATACATACATACATACATACATACATACATACATACATACATACATACATACATACATACATACATACATACATACATACATACATACATACATACATACATACATACATACATACATACATACATACATACATACATACATACATACATACATACATACATACATACATACATACATACATACATACATACATACATACATACATACATACATACATACATACATACATACATACATACATACATACATACATACATACATACATACATACATACATACATACATACATACATACATACATACATACATACATACATACATACATACATACATACATACATACATACATACATACATACATACATACATACATACATACATACATACATACATACATACATACATACATACATACATACATACATACATACATACATACATACATACATACATACATACATACATACATACATACATACATACATACATACATACATACATACATACATACATACATACATACATACATACATACATACATACATACATACATACATACATACATACATACATACATACATACATACATACATACATACATACATACATACATACATACATACATACATACATACATACATACATACATACATACATACATACATACATACATACATACATACATACATACATACATACATACATACATACATACATACATACATACATACATACATACATACATACATACATACATACATACATACATACATACATACATACATACATACATACATACATACATACATACATACATACATACATACATACATACATACATACATACATACATACATACATACATACATACATACATACATACATACATACATACATACATACATACATACATACATACATACATACATACATACATACATACATACATACATACATACATACATACATACATACATACATACATACATACATACATACATACATACATACATACATACATACATACATACATACATACATACATACATACATACATACATACATACATACATACATACATACATACATACATACATACATACATACATACATACATACATACATACATACATACATACATACATACATACATACATACATACATACATACATACATACATACATACATACATACATACATACATACATACATACATACATACATACATACATACATACATACATACATACATACATACATACATACATACATACATACATACATACATACATACATACATACATACATACATACATACATACATACATACATACATACATACATACATACATACATACATACATACATACATACATACATACATACATACATACATACATACATACATACATACATACATACATACATACATACATACATACATACATACATACATACATACATACATACATACATACATACATACATACATACATACATACATACATACATACATACATACATACATACATACATACATACATACATACATACATACATACATACATACATACATACATACATACATACATACATACATACATACATACATACATACATACATACATACATACATACATACATACATACATACATACATACATACATACATACATACATACATACATACATACATACATACATACATACATACATACATACATACATACATACATACATACATACATACATACATACATACATACATACATACATACATACATACATACATACATACATACATACATACATACATACATACATACATACATACATACATACATACATACATACATACATACATACATACATACATACATACATACATACATACATACATACATACATACATACATACATACATACATACATACATACATACATACATACATACATACATACATACATACATACATACATACATACATACATACATACATACATACATACATACATACATACATACATACATACATACATACATACATACATACATACATACATACATACATACATACATACATACATACATACATACATACATACATACATACATACATACATACATACATACATACATACATACATACATACATACATACATACATACATACATACATACATACATACATACATACATACATACATACATACATACATACATACATACATACATACATACATACATACATACATACATACATACATACATACATACATACATACATACATACATACATACATACATACATACATACATACATACATACATACATACATACATACATACATACATACATACATACATACATACATACATACATACATACATACATACATACATACATACATACATACATACATACATACATACATACATACATACATACATACATACATACATACATACATACATACATACATACATACATACATACATACATACATACATACATACATACATACATACATACATACATACATACATACATACATACATACATACATACATACATACATACATACATACATACATACATACATACATACATACATACATACATACATACATACATACATACATACATACATACATACATACATACATACATACATACATACATACATACATACATACATACATACATACATACATACATACATACATACATACATACATACATACATACATACATACATACATACATACATACATACATACATACATACATACATACATACATACATACATACATACATACATACATACATACATACATACATACATACATACATACATACATACATACATACATACATACATACATACATACATACATACATACATACATACATACATACATACATACATACATACATACATACATACATACATACATACATACATACATACATACATACATACATACATACATACATACATACATACATACATACATACATACATACATACATACATACATACATACATACATACATACATACATACATACATACATACATACATACATACATACATACATACATACATACATACATACATACATACATACATACATACATACATACATACATACATACATACATACATACATACATACATACATACATACATACATACATACATACATACATACATACATACATACATACATACATACATACATACATACATACATACATACATACATACATACATACATACATACATACATACATATATAGGGACTTTTTCTGTTCCGACTTTTTTACTTTCTGGCTTACAATTTCTTATTGTTGTTGGGACTAAACGAGTTTATGTTTCATGTGTTCTTTATCGTTAACCTTAAAGCAATTTACAAAAATTTTTTTTAGTTGTGAGTTAGTTCATCACTATGCCTGCATTTCGTTGGGTGCTAATACCAACTCATCGGTAGATATTTGTTTCATCGTAACGGAGAAAATATAACTGACGAATTAAGAAAAGGTCTAAAAATGCACGTTTTTAAGTTTTTATGAATTTCTCAAGTACATATCGTTAGCTGTAATGCAAAATCACGTATCTATTTTTTTAACTTTATAGGAGAGAAAATTAAATAATATATATAAATAATATATATAAATAATATAATTCGGATTCAGCTCGTCGAAGTACATGTAGGTAGGTTTCAAAATTGTTTCATATTTTTGTTTTTGATCAGTCCTTGCTTTAAGGATAAATCTTTGTGTTTTAGAGAAGTTTTTGTATTTGTTCGTATGATCTTTTAAATACTTTTAAAACAAAAATAAATAAAAAGATAGAAGCATTTTATATTAATAGCACAGAGCATGAATTTGCAACTTTTTTTCTTTAAAAAGATAATTCGAGTGCTGTGATTTTAATTTATCGAAGTGAGCGCTCGTATTCGCGATTTACAATTTATATGTTATATGTAGCTACTGTGACCACTATTTTAGCCTCTTGCCCACTATTTTTTTGTGTACGCTATTTGTAAATTTTTTTAATACATGCCCCTTATGTACATTATTTTTTCTCGCAAATGTTTAATTTTGTTCACTTTTTTCATTACTTCTAACATATTTAGCAAACAATTTGAAATCAACTTAAATTACATAAAAACTCTAGCTGGAAATCCAAAGCGTTTGATATTATTACATTCAACAGAGCCACCTGACAAGTGGTGATAAGCAAAATACACGTGAGCACTGACGAAGGAAGTGTAGCGGGTTCCAAACGTGGCGCTACTCTGTTCTGCTGTGTACGTTGAAAAACTAAGTTGATGTTAATTTTGCCCTTGTTCCTTGGAATATTTTTCATGCTCAATTCTTTCTGAATATAACGTTACGAACCTTAGCCTAATAATCAATTAGTTTTGTTATGTTTAAGATTTAATACGTGCCGCATTATATCTTGAAGTTTTCGGGAAAAATAAAAAATATTATAACCGATATGAGACATAATCTGTTCAATGTATCAGATACTATTTAAATACAAAATATATTTTAAATTATCGAATAGATAAAAAGAAAAACATTACGTAACAGTATTTCGATTAGCAGTGTTATATTGTTCTTCCTTACTTTTTTTATTCCTTATGCAAAAATATATATTATTTCCTTTACTAAAATTTTACACATATCGGGATTTTAGCAGCAAAAATAAATTTTTCAACTTTAAATTTTTACAGTTTTTTTGATGGTGTTCAATATTGATAAGAAAAAATTTAAAAAAATGTAACTGTTGGCAACGCTGTTTATGTACAAACAACTGTTAATGTTTACATATTTTTTAGTACGTGTTAATACAAATGAAGCAGCAAAATGTTTATAAAATTAAAAGCTGTTTTTTTAATAATATCCCAGTAAAAAAATTGCTTCCAATAAAGCAGGTTTCTACTATTATGGAATAAAAGTAGCGCAGACAAAACTGCTGATATCGCTGCTGATTTTTGTATGGCGAGTTTCCGGATTGGAGTACTACATTTTTGCTCACAAAAGCGCTTTTGAATTTTTCTTATTTCGTTACTTTATTTATTTTTATTAATTTCATATTTTTACTCAATGTTTGTTATTTTAACTTCAACTAGTATCGAACTAAGAACCTTCAGGTTTGAAGTCCAACGTACCAATCACTCGACCAAAAACACTGTTGCAAAACGGCACCAAGAAACTCAAATAAACTTATAGTGCATCTACATCTACGTCATAAACAGGTTATAAATGGTTTATGTCGACAAACAGGTTTATTTTCTTGTTTATAAATGTCATGAAGTATCATTGGAACTATTTACATTTGATTGTTTGTAGAAAACTCAAGTTTTATGTCATGGTAAAAGTGTATGCACTTGACTGCTAATGAACGAATTTTTAATAGTTTTGTAGAAACACTCAGTTTCAAAAATTCTGAAATATTTGAGTTTTGGTTGAGAAACAACAGGACTGTTTCGAATGACATAAAAGGAAAGATTCCATACGAAATTGACAGTGAATTAAGTAAATTAATATGTACTAAAGCTCGTAGCTTATCTAATTTTATTAAACTAAAATGGGGTAAACAATCCAGAAATGAGAAAGCATTTAGAAAATATAATAAGGAATGATTGGGTCGAGAAACAATTTTTGTTATACCGAAAAAGATTAATGCTATCGGGTGACCAAAAATGAGTTATGATGATAGCTGCGAAAGAAATAAAAGTAGATTAGCTTCCGAATTAGCTTCCCAGCAAGGAGACAATGCGCAATTATTAGTTCATGCTGCCTCTATATCTGCCAAAAAATCCCACGCAACGGATTTGAAATTTGTCCTACAACAAGTTGCTATATCTCCAAATCGTCCATCCAAAATTCGAGAAGTTCTTAATACTAGCCATAAAGAAGTTATGCCAGTATCAGCTGACGAAGCGCTAATGTTTTTGTTAGACAACGGATTAACTAAAAAGCCGTACTTAAATATGCGTGAAATAAACATAAAACACAATATCCGACTTATGATACAGAGTATAAAATCAAATTGAAATGTAGACCGGATGAAATCAAAGCGAATGAAAGCTCTGTCGAAGTATCGTTGCAAAATTTGGTAGTCCACAGAACTAAAAGAATTCTTGCATATCAAGATTAAGTATTGTGTACAATGGATGTTGAAGAATCGATCCTAATTTTAAGCCTCAGGTTTGATGGTTCTACCGGTCACAGCTTGTTTAAACAAACATTTGTGGAAAATACTTCGGAAAGTTTCGACCAGTCCCTTTTTGTGATATCAGTCATTCCAATAAAAATAATTTCATGAGCAGGTGATAATATTTGGGTAAACCGTACACCTCAGTCAGTACGCTTTTGTAGACCTTTAAAAGTGGAGTTTGTTAAAGAAACAAAAGAGCACATTTTAACTGAAACCTACAACATAAATAAACAGATTAAGAAGTTGAAACCACTACAATACACTCTAAGTAATGGGAAAAATTACAAAAAAATACAATTTATATATGACATTAATAGACAGGAAAGTCTTAAATGAGTTGACAGAAACTAAAAGTGCAGAGCAATGCCCCATCTTTCGTGCCGGTCCAAAGCAATTTCGAACTATAAAAAATTTTGATTCTCCTAATTTTGAAGCGAAAGCCAGCACTTTGAAATATGGAATAAGCCCTTTGCATGCGTGGATTCGTAGTTTCGAGTTTGTTTTAAAACTTTCATACAAGCTAGATTTGAAAAAATGGCAAGCTTGTGGAACAGAAGAGAAGCCTGCCAGAAAAGAAACAAAAAATTCAAAAAGAGTTTTTGCTTCAAATGGGGCTTCATGTCGATAAGCCGAAAGCAAATGGCAGCGGCAACACCAACGATGGCAACACAGCTAGAAGAGCATTTTCTCGCGCGGACCTTTTAGCATCTATTACTGGTATAAATATTGATTTTTTGAAACATTTACACATAATCTTAATTGTTCTCTCCTTTGAAATTGATGCTCAAAGGTTTCGTGCCCATTGCATTAAAACCAGTGAAATATTTTTCCAAATCTACGAATGGTACTCGATGTCTGCCACAATATATAAAATATTAGTGCATTCGTCAGAAATAATTGAGGCTTCAGTAGTACCCGTACGTTGTCTTGCAGAAAATGCATCTGAGGCGCGAAAAATATTATAAAAAGATCGCACAACATACTTGACATGTATCATAGAGCTATGGATAGCTCTGACCCATATATTTCTAGTTTATGTGTGCAAGAACGTACAAATAGTTTAAAAAAAACTTCCGTTTCCTCGAGAAGTCATTGATCTTTTTAAAATGCCTGAATTACCACCAACATCTCAAGATGCCTCCAGCTGCAATTATACATATTTATATTCTGATCTTAGCTTAGAGTCATTAAATAATTATTCATTGGAATTAGAAGCGGATGAAAACGAAGAAACAGACCATGATTAATTAAGTCCTATATCTTTTGAGGATATGTATCCATTATTTTGCTATTTTCAGATTAATCCATAAGCATTTACAACTTCTTTAAAATTATAAATTTAATGTAAATATACCATGATTTAAATTAATCATATTATATTTGTATATAAAAATAGCATGGTTCTAAATAACCATATAAAAATTGTTTTCTTAATCATATTTTGATTAAAAATTGGCAGCAGCTAAACACATATGTATACATTATTGAAATTAAATAAAATGTTTTGAAGCTGAAATATATTATCTATTTTTACATAGATACATGCCTACATATTTGTTGACATATGTTCTGAAAATCATTACGTTTTGAAATCGGCAACTTTCAGACAAAAATTCAACCAAAACGCTCACTTATTGCAGCTTTTCAGTTAATTCAGATAATATATCAAAACTAAGCTACGAATGCACTAAATTGTCCGCCTAAAAGAACACTGTTTTTCAAATTTTGCAATTTCAAAAAGAAATGGTTTTCAGAACATGTTAGCTTTTATTCGTTTTTTCTTTTTAAATTATATTTTTTAATTTTTCAAGTGAAACAAAAAAACAAACCAACAGCGCTCAAGTAAAACAAAAAACTAATGAAAAATCATTCAACCAAAGGCTAGAACAAAAACTTTTTTGGAAGCAAAGAGCCATGTCTCTTTTGTAACCGTAGCTTAATTGCAAACAAACTGCTTTAAAACAGTATGGACAAGAACCATATTTTATTCTAATAGAATCATATTGTGATTGAAATTTCAAATATACCATGATTGTAATAATGTTATGATTATATGTAAGCATAAGTTTTTTGTCATAAGCCAATTAAGGTTCACAATTATTTGAAACAATAATAACTTATTTGCCACAACCATAAGTAATATCGGGAAACATGACATTGTTGATGCAACCATGCCACAACCATATCTTTTCTTTGCGTGTACACACCGCGCAAAAAAAGCGCAATGGAAATTGCTCCTTTTTTGCCCTTGCTCCTTTTATGCACAGCACAAAAATATTGGCGCAGCGCAAGCGCAATAATAAATTGGCTCCGCTCTTTGCGTAAAGCGCAAAAAAGGTTTTGTTATGTTTTTTAATCCATAAAATGTGTACACTATTTTTCCATGGAATTAATGGTTACCGTAGTTATAGCCCGTTCAGGCTGCAGGCAAATTAAGTTTTTCTTGATTTCAGCTGAAATCAACTTGAAATTAAGTAATTTCCCATACATTTTGTCACATCCCAAATTAAGATATTTCCCTTAATTTCGGCGAAATTAACTTGAAATTACAATACACATCCCTGTTTCTGTTTTAAAGTTTTTTTTTTGAGAAATATATATACAACTGTAGGGGCGATCGTGTTGAAATTTTGGAACTGTTTCACGGACGATTGAAAAATTTAAATAGGCTTATTTATTTTTTAGCTTTTGAGGGAAAATTGTACTCCCCATACATACCCATTTTTAATTTACCTATATCTGCGCAACTATAGTATTGAGACTCTAAATTTTATGTGGGTTGCTCTTAGAATAAAGTGCAATATCTAACAAAATCTTGTCGGTGTAAGAGGGGGGCGGGTACCCCCATACAAAGTAATTATTAATTTTTCTATATCTTCAGAGCTACAAAAGTGAGGCTATCTGAATTCGATGTAAGCAACTTTTAGAGCCAAGTGAAAGTTTCAACAAAATTAGGTGGTATAAGAGGGGGAATACGGATATCCACTATACAAAGTCATTATTAATTTTAGTATATCTTGAGAGCTACGGTAGTGAAGCTCTTTAAAATTTATGGAGGCAACTTTTAGAGCAAAATAAAAGTTTTAACGAAATCTTGGTAATATAGGATGGGAAATGCGGGTAACACCTTACAAAGTACATAATTATTAATTTGTCTATATCTAGAGAACTACGGCAGTGAAGCTCTTTACATTTGATGTGTGCAACTTTTAGAGCAAAGTGAGAGTTTCAACAAAATCTTGGTTTGGATTCGATAGCAGGGGGAATACGGTTACCCCCTTTTAAAGTAATTATTAATTTTATTATATCTGCTGATCCACAATACTGAGGCTCTCCGAATTTATTCCGGGTAACCTTAGAACAAACAAAAAAAGTCTAACTAAATCTTTGAGATATAGGAGGAGGGAGGCTGCTACCAAACATACAAAGTAATTATTAATTTTACTATATCTGCAGAACTACAACAGTGAGGCTCCCTTAATTTGATGTGGGTAATTTTTAGAGCAGAGTTTAAGTTTCAACAAACTCTCGGTGGTATAAGAGTGGGAATATCGGTAGTCCTACACAAAGTCATTATTAATTTTCCTATATCTGCAAAACTACAATAGTGACGCTATCTAAATATGATGTTAATAGGTAGCTCTTAAAACAAATCGTTCCTTTTGTAGAATCGTTCCGACCGATCCGAAAGACTAAAGGAACTAGGTCGTTCCTTTCGTTCATCGTTCCAGTTTTTTTGTTTGAACAGTCAATGGACGAGGAACGAGAGAATGTCTCTGTTTCTCCTAAAAACGTCACCAAACATATTTCATGAAAATGAAAATAAAATTTTCTGACATAATAGCAATAAAATAATTATTTGTTTCCGTAAAATATTTGTAAAAAAACAATAGCCCACAACAAAAAATAATAAAATCTATCATAAGCATAAATAAATAAATCATAAGGCCTAACTATAATATGCATGTCTTGACTTAAGCTAGCTTAAGCAACGATGCGAATACACAGAAATTGTATGTTTCAAACTATAATAAAAAAAATAAACAAATTTTAAATTTTTTCTAGAAAAGAAAACGTCATAATCGTTAGATCGGTCAAAAAACTTATGCGTGTTCAAAAAGTATGATAGGTTTTTTTTTTTTAATAAACAAACACGACGCGCAAAGCGATTAGCTTGTCTGCGAAAAACTCCCAGGGAATCGAACCCACGACTTCTTGACTGACAGGCTAGCATCGCTACCACTCAGCCATAGGGCTTAAGTGAACATGTGTGACAGATCTGTTGACAAGTCTGTGCGATTTACAAATTTTTTTTTTAAATTTTATAAACTAATATTATCTAAAACACAGCAATGTATGCTTTATTCATTAGACATATGCTTAATATAGCTGTATTATGAATGTATGTTATTGTAAATTAGTTAACGAAATATGTAAAATAGCATAAATATTTCAAACCATTTGTTTCTAAATATTTTTTCTGTAATATTATGGCACCAACGACACACCTTGTTTACAAGAAAATCTGGAAGAATTATATCTGAATTTCCTGCGAATGAATCGTTCCGTCATGTAGAATAGAATCTTGGTCTTAAACAAGTGCGATATATATGTAAAAATAAACGAAATGGCAACGCTGCATACATAAATACATTCATGTAAGTTCAATATACCCACTAAACCTGAGATTCGAATTAAAAGAAGGTTCGCTAAAACGAAGAATTTTCGAAACAAATTTGTTCGATAAATGCTCGTGAATCTAGAAAAATCGAATGTTCGCAACTGCGAGCTTTTGTCGATAATGTTGCGACAATAAGCTCAATTGCCGAATTTCATAAAATGTGAATGTTCACAGCATCGAAATATGTCTCGGTAAGAAGCGCAATTGCCAAATTTCATAAAATGTGAATTTTCGCAGCATTGAACTATTTTCGATAATTTATAGAATGTGTAATTTACATTCATGTGTGCAATAATTGAATAGAAAAAAATTTGCCACGATAGCCTAGTGGATGTGTGCTAATCTGTTAGCCTGGCGGTACCGTGTTCGAATCTGATTGACTGCAGCCTAAGTTACAATTTTAAATAAATAAATATTCCATTTACAATAAAATAGATGAATTAAAAATAAAGATAACAATCTTGAAAAATTATTTTTTCCTGCATTTTTGTGGTATCGATATATCTTCGATATTGGTTCGCTATTGATTTGTCAGCGAAACATCGAAATCGAAAGATTTGCTGCCACAAACTGAGCGACGAGTGAGCTCTAGCAGCTCTTTCTCTTTCCGACTTCGATAGCCGTTCGCGAGTGTTTTGTCCGAGAAAAGTGTGCGCAACATTCGAATGCGATATTATTTTCGAATGTTTTGGTTTGCTGGGTAGTCACCTAAAAGTGTTCTCTAATTTGCTTAAGGCTTTTCGTTGTTTTTTGACATTACCTTAAGCTAGCTTATGCATATTATAGTTGGGCCTATACTCTATACAAAAAAGTATACACAAATAAGTGAACGAAGCAAATGTGTTGTCTTGAACGTTTGTCAAAGAAAATTGATTACTCCTCAAGACGGGTTGCAATTGTGGAACGAGGAACGATAAAAAAGGAACGTTTGGATCGGTCCGTACCGTTCCATTTAGGGAATCGTTCCATGGAACTAGCTCGTTCCCGAACAACACAGCTCTACAAGTCATAGTGGACTCGGGGCATTTTTGTGCCGACATTTGGTGAACGGTTAACTCAGTAATAGAGGGAAAGGAATTTTCGATCGCTAAGGGAGCAATATGATTAAATATTGTTGTATCTCATTTATTTTCTAAGATCCTAGTAGAATGAACTAACTTTTAATTTTGTAACGTCCTCTTTCCCAAATTTTTATTTTACTCTACAGTAAAATTTTTAGATTTGTATTAAAATACATTAAAATTTGCTTTTCTTTCTTAATATTTTATAGTTGTTATTAAGAATACACATAACGAAGATATTGAAGTTTATAAATTGAGTGTTTTATCAAAAAAGAAAAATCCCGATAAATGACGGGATCCCGGGATTTGAAATTCTGAATCCCGGGAATTACAAAAACCAGTCCCGTTTGGCATCCGTAGATAGATAGATAGCTCAGTTATAGATAGCATGTTTAACATTCGAAGAGCACGCGTTCGTATCCCAGCTGTGTCAAAAAATTTTTATTCATATTTTTTATTAATATTTCGCATGCATGCATGTGATTAAAGTGTTAAATTTTCGTGTACACCTCTTAAATTGTTGCATTTATAGAAAATTTAACTATTCCCGTTTAAAATTTATTTTTAGGAAGTACTACACTCAACATCAATGAAAGTGCAGTAAATACAATTGATCATCAAGTATATTTTGGTAAGATATTTAAAAAATATATTTGTAAAACTGTCACATTCTTTTTGGCTAGGAAACTACACATAATATTGGCATTCAAACCCCAGAAACACTTATTGGCAATCAAAATTTAATAATTGGTAGAATTAGAAACTTTAACGAAGGTCTCCTTGGAAGTTTTTCTGGTCAACGTTTTGCTGAAACGCATTTGCGATCGTTTTGGAAACAATATTTAATGAATAACAGCGTACCACTGAGTGAATATCAATATACCGAAAATGAGCCTAAACAGTTTGCAAGACAAGAACAAAATTCTAATCAAGTCAATATAATACTAGCACCAGAATATGGCCAATCAAATGGGAAGAAATTCGATGATATTGTTGAGACTGATTTTGAAAAAGATAATCAAGAGATGTCAAAATCATCACCTTTTATAAACGAAAAAATTTGCTGTATAACTAATGAAATAAATCTACCGAAAGAATTTGGACGCCTACCCAAATATTTTTATGGTGCTTCCGATGCAGCCTTAAATGATAATACAAAACACACAACAGCCAAGTGCTCCAAAAAATCAACCTCGTTTATAATTCCTATTGACGAGTCTAATAAAGATCATAATTTTACGTATGATACGACTTCAGAGGCCTCGAGTAGCAAACCAGTATCAATAAAGTATGATAACACAAATAATTTAATAAAATTTAACTTGATAGGTTGTAAAGAGGCTGAGCCACTTTTGGAAGCTGAAACGCCTACAAAATTATTTCAAGACTTAAGTCAATTCGAATATGAGATTCATGATGCTGACTCGGATACTACAAGCAACGAAGAATATAATGAACGTACAGATATAGTAAGTGAACACCCACTAACACCTCAACCGATACTACAGACTATTATAGAACTAAGTGAATCTGTAACACCTAGACCTGTAGAATATTCAGAATTAGTTAATGGTAATTTTCTAGCCAAAATGGAGAAACTCATTGACTCTACAAATACAAGCTTGATGGCCGGCTCCAAAGATGACAATTCTTTCGTTTCAGGTGAGTTTCTAGAAGCTCAACATAATGTCGACTATACCAACGAAATCCCAACACCATCAACCGGCAAGTATTATACAGGGGCTGGTATTTATGAATTTCCAAAAGATTGCATATTTCACAAGGAAATTGAACTACAAAATGATCAATTAAAAGTTATTGCTCAAGCGCCTTCTCCTCCTAATTATGATCCTCTTGCAGAAGGATTGACAGCAAGTGCTGCAAATACAATTATAAGATCTGTTCGTCAATATATGCAGAAAAGGGCGGAACATGAAAATAATGCACTTATAAAGCAAATTTCTCTTGAAACAGGTGCCAAAGAAACAGTAGGCACCATGTTTAAGATAGATAAAATTGATTTGAATACCACAAACGAACATATCAAGGAAATGCATGAACTCAAAGAAGAGCCAACGGTACAAGAAAATCTTGATGACGTGGAACTGAGAAAATGTTTTCCAAATGCAACTGCTACAAACGATGAGACAACTGAAACTTGTTCAAAATTTAAACAAGAAACAGATAATTTCAATATTTTGACTCCAAATAAAATTGCTTCTAAAGATATAATTTATCATCCTAATAAGAATAGCATAGAAGGGCAGGGTATCTTGGATTGCTTTAATACAAGTGACAGTGAGGAAACAAATTTAAGTTTGAAAAATAAAAATTTGCTACTCGAAGAAGAAAGCATTTCAACAGGAGGTTCAATAGATTCGACAAACTCTAAAATACAAAATAGTACTGTAATTAAGTCTGTAAATCCGGCAAATAAAAATAATGAGCCAAATAATTCAGAAATAATTAATAAAACTCTAAACTTTAGTGGCACTTCTAAAAATGATTTGGAAGAAACAAGAAATGAACAACCCAAAGCGCCCGCCGATGATGATATTAAATCTGTTGTGGTATTACAAAACATTGAACCAAGTCAAAGTCTGCTCAACAAATCTGCAAGAAAAATACAAAATGCTTTTCGAATGTTTTTGAAAAGAAAATATAATTCCGAAACAAAAAATATGGAACCAGTTAAGTGTACCTGGTTTATTGGTGATAAAGAAATTATATCAAACGATTCACAGACTAAAACCACATCAGAAATTCCTTTTGACGAGACCGAAGCTTATATTGAATTAACAACCAACCCACCCAAATATTTAGTTGACTCAAGTAGTAGTTTGGAAATCATTGATGCAAACAACTTTAGTAGGCGCCCAACAGCACCAGTATCAATTGGTAGTAGTAGAAGTAGTATAGACTTGATAAATGATAAATCCAATAATATTTCTAAAGATACTGTTACAGCAACAGGATCAAGAGAGAACGATAATCCAGATATTCTCACCAACCATGATGGTAATACTTCGATTAATGGGATATATATTAAAGGTAAGATTGATTTCATATTAACCGATAATTATGGCTGCATGAAATATTGTCCAAAAAGTATTTGAAATATCGCCCAAAAAATATTAAAAAACGTTATCGTCTGATGCGGACTATGCATTATTTATGGACATTATTGCATGCCACCGAAAATTCTTATCAATAAAATTTTAAGTGCATATCTTTTTTGTATTCGGAAAAAAATATGCTAATTCTGATTTTGGTTGAGCTGTAAGAGCGTTGAGCATCGCGTAAGCAACAGAGTACATTTTTCCACAAAATATTTCCTTACGCGACGCCTAACGCTCTGATTTACGTTGTGCAGTAAGTTTGGCATTTTTTCACAATGGAAGAAATGAAAATAAATGTAGCCAAAATTACGAAAAATTACCCAGAAATGTATAGCTTTTTTCATATGAAATATAACAACGCTTGCTAGATTTTGGACTTTTTTTGCTAAGCTAGCTCTAAACTCTTCCAAAAAAAGTGCTAATGCTAGTTTAGCACTTTTTAAAAATTATCTGGCTTTTATTGCACTTGTTTATTGTATTAAATTCATATATTTTCAAAATTTAATACCTGGAACAAACCCAAAATATCTGCACATATTAGTTGCACAAAGATGTTTCGTTGTCAGTATGAAATGTCTTCCATAATAATGTATCAAAATTATTGTTTGATTTGCCATTTTTAATTTAATTTTTGCTCTAATGGCGTGAAATCAGTGTGGCCATATCTAAAAATGTTTAAATCGGGTCAAAAATAATGCTAAAAAATGCCAACATCAAATTCAAAATGCTAAGAAATAATGTTAAAGTTTTAAAAGTTCTTTTTTACTAGGATTTCTTTATAATAAATGCGTTTTCATAATTTACCCCTATTTTCTGGCAAATATTTGATTTTATTCCAGAAAAACAAGAATAGTTCAAAATCAATAGAATAGAAATAGTTTTTTAGGTCTATGCTGTGTTCCATGCGAAAGTAAAATGTTAGGAGTTATCAAAGCATTGGTGTTATTTAATATTTACAACAACGATGATATTAAATTCATTAAATATAATACAATGTTATTGGGTAATTTTCAACACAAAAATTGTTGGCATTTTTGAGTTTAGTGAAACTCGGAGTACCTATATAATCTATTCTTACTATTTTATGGAGCACGAATCTGTATATATAATACTATTTTGTAACTGTCCAAAATTCTATGTCTGCACCATTTTTGCAAAAAAATTTTCATTATATTCATGGAGCTCATCATCGTCATTTGCAAGGATTATGTTTCCTCTTCGCAAATATATATCTAATAAAAAAATGTATTTTTCTTTTGCAATGAACGAAAAAATATCCTTTATTCTGAAGTACCCTGAAAATGTTATTATATTTTTTTCTTACAACCAAGACTTCACAATGATATTTGAATATCTGTAAAAGTTATAGAGGTTTTGTAATGATAACTAACGAATTAATTGATATGAAAAACGTATAAACCACAATAAACAGCCATAGCTATTGAGGCTTTTAAAATACCATTTTTTAATTTTAAATGATTTTTTTAATTCTCTAAGTTGCAATTATATGCGACAGTTATACGATACATAAAAAATAAAGTTTAAAAAACTAAAACCCGACTACTTAAAGATTGCGCTTTGAAAAGTACAAAACAAGAAAGTATCCGTGGTCGTATGCCACCTAATCCTAAAGCCGTGTATAGACGGTTGTACTGACGATGTACTGCGCAGCGAGCAAAATTTAAGAATATATATATTTTTGAAATGAGCTAATCAAGCCCTATCCGTTGATACCCAACACAACATCATTACAATATTTTTATTTTTTGCGTCATGACTTCATGTCATGTAGAGGGCGCCACATATCCTATAAATAGCGGGCAAACAAGATGCTTCCAACAACATCATATGTCTCAAATTATGATAAGTAGTTTAGAAGTTATGAGGGAACAGATGAATATCCATACATACACATAACCCTCCTTTTGCCGTAGTCGGGTAAAAAATGACAACGATTGAAAAGTTCACAAAAATTACATGAACTTGAAGTACTGACACAGAATTTGAAAGTATACCCGTTCATGTGAAATGAAAATTTTCCACATCGATATATAGATGGAGCATTTATTAGTGAACAAACCTATAAAAAAAACAAACGAATTGATAACCTCCTTCGTGTTTTTAGGTAAAATACCCACAAAACAACAATAAATTGTTGAAATGTGTTGTTTTGTGGGTATGCATTTTACTAGTAGGCTTGTAACTTGTAGTTTTGGGAACTGGGCTACCGGAATCAGTAGTTGAGTTCTGGGTTATACAATCATATAAACTTTGTTTTTGCCATTTAAATTGAGTATTTTTTAACCGACTTCACAAAAAGGAGAAAGGTTATCAACTCGTCATATATTTTTTTAATGTATGTTCCCTCAAAACTACGCCATTTATGAACCGATTTCGGATTTATTTTCTCTATTCAAAAGGATGGACTCCCAGATTGGTCCCGTTGAAAAGTGGGCGGAGGCACACCCATACAAAGGAAATACACATTCGTATTCTACTACTTCTGCTCAACCGATTCTTCAGAAACCTTACACACACTTTAAGCTTCTATTTAAATACTACATCAGGACCAAAAAAGTGGGCTGTGCCACGCCCATGCAAAGTAAATATTCTTTTTCAACAGCTTCTACTAAACCGATTCTTATGAAACTTTGCATACACCTTTAGTTGTCGTTACAATACAAGATTATGTTTAGAAAAGTGGGCGGTGCCACGCCCAAGAAAAGGTAATAAGCATTTGAACTACTTCTACTTAGCCGATTGTCATGAAACTTCGCATAAAAATTTAGTTATCGTTACATTACAACATTGTGGTTATTAAAGTGGGCAGTGCCACGCCCATGAAATGTAAATATTCATTTAAACTACTTCTAATTAGCCGATTCTTATGAGCCTTCGCACACACAATAAGTTTTCGTAAAAGTATGATGAAAAAATATGGGGCCGGTGCCCCGCCTATTTTGTAGTCGGTTTTTTGCAAGTATTATTCTATGACAATTTCATATAATTTGATATTTATTGGGGGAAAATGCTAGAAATCGCCACATAAATAGTTAAAAAATTATAAAATAGTACTAAATAGAAAATTTGCAGCTAAATCAAAATAAAAAATGCTAAATTTAGAAGCAAAAATGCTAAAATGGCCACACTGGGTGAAATAAATAACTGAGAGGAAACGTTGCGAAGTATTCGCTCAGTCAAGCTTATTATAAATGATACTAATTTCTCTCTGGAAAAATTTGCAGCTAAATTATTGAACTAAAGAGCTTTTCAATACTAAAAAGTAAAAATGGATAAAAGTACACAAAGTTCGCGTCCAGACTTGCAGTTTTTGTTGCACAAATTCTTTAGTTTATGGGTGAGAGAGGTGAGAAGATTGGGGATGGGTACACAGTTTCATGTGCTCTGCAATTCTTTTTGCTTTGAAATTCGCAGTTGTCAATTTTAAGTTGGCTGTAGGTTTTTTTGACGTTTTATTTTATTTCTTCAGTTGTATGAAAAACACAAGATAAAACGAAAAGTACATAGAATTGTTTAAGAAGAAGAGATAAGAAAACTAGAATTTAATAATGATGACACTTATGCAATTTTGCAGCAGAATTTACAAAAATTTCAGCAGCAAAAATTCAAAGTCTGAACGGGGACAAACTTGCACATTCCATTTATGAAAATCCGTTTCAGAACTTGGCAATTTGTTTGATACCGCTAAAATATGTGGAGCATTTATTTATTTTATTGGGCTGAATAAACAGCAAACTCTAATTAATTTAAATAGTGCTCAAAAATTTACCACAGAGTAAAAATATTAAATTTATTATGTTAACTGATTTTAACACTTTTTTCTAAGCTGTAGAACTTCTTAGCACTTTTTTTTTGTAATTTAGCACTTTTACTCTTTCATCTTATTGCAACTCTGAATATAACCCAAATTTGGGAGAACATATTTTGGGCAGTATTTCATATATTTATTGGACGTTTTTGCTTGGGGTGATATTTAATGTAGGAGATTATTAAATTTCTCAAACTAATTTTTATTATATATCTGCGCAGTTCATATACAAAAAATATTGTCACATAAAAGGGATACAGCGCTAAAGTACACATATCTTATTGATCAATTCATCAATTCTCAACGTTATTACTCTGATGTGGTAAATCATAATACCAATTCAAAGGATGAAAAGCTCAGATATTCTAAGTTCGAAACTCCAGACATTGCTGAGATTTCAAATATACTTTCGGACTTTATAAACTCTCAAAAGAGCGATTACGAATCAGCAGTGCCTTATGAACGTCTAGAAGATCCATGTATTAGAAAATATGTTTCAAGGTCATGCATTACCGGCGATGAAGAAATCGTTGCTGATATGGACACATCTTCTACATCCGATGTAGACGATAATGAAGACAGTTTACGCACAAAAACCATAAAACTACATAAACCCGATATGGCCATTACAAAAATGCAACAAAGACGAAATTCCACAACGAAAGTTTCGTTATTGGATAAACCTAAGGACTACAATTTTGATGAGCCTTTCGTTGCTTCCATAGATAACTTAGACACAGATGAGGAGGGAATCGTTTTACACAAACTGCAACGAGAAGATACACGTGAAAGTTCAGGGCAAAGTGACACTGATGTAATTATCGGCTTTGGAAAAGATGACAACCTTAACTATCTAGACAATATTGATATCGATGTAGGCTTTCCAATTAAAGGTTCACTCAAACGCGTCTATACAATAGTAAATGACAGCGACACAAAATTACTTTTGAAGAATGTTACAATTGATGAGTCCATCAAATATATAGAGCCTCCTGACTATGAGGTCAATTGTGGTAGTTTAAGTTTGGACATTGAAACATCTGAAAATATCCGTTGTAAAATTATGGCATGCTCTTTCTTCGAAGCGGACTCTGATTGCCTTGACAAAGACGCCAATGACGGCGAAATATATAGCTTGGAATCAAAAATTGCAAAGTATAATGACTTTAATGTGAGCACTGCTTTAGTCGAGAATAGCAACAGTTCAACGGAAACCGAATCTACAATAGTATCGGCAGTAACCAAAATACAAGCTGGTGCAAGAGGCTATTTGACTCGAAAAAATCTTGAAAAAACCAGCATTGTCAGCAATGGTAAATCAATTCCTCATGATGAAACAGCAAAGGCATCTTTTGGAAACGCAGCAATAAATGAATCTTTGGAACATTTAGAGCAAGAGGCAGCAGCTAAAAAAATTCAGACAGTTTACAGAGCGTATTGCAGGAAAAAACTCGTTGAAGTGAATCACAAAGAAGATTACAATTTGTCGCCGCAATTTTCCACTAGCAGAGAAAATAATTTGGCTCAAAAGAGGTTTATGATGTTGCAAAGAGGTGTTGCTGTTCGCAAGAACTCTACTCGAGATGGAGACAATAGCTGCAGCAGCAGCAATGATAGTGAAAATCAAATTTATAATATTGATTTAAAACTTAAAGGGAAAGGCCAAACTGAATTGGTAGATCAGCATTTGTTAACATCTGGTAAGAATTCATGAATGCACTCATTTTGAACACACAGAAAAAAATATTACTTATATCCAAGGAATTTTTTCATAAATGCTATGAATCTAACATGATAATTTTTTTCCAAATTATTTAAATTCCTGCTAGGAACTTTTATATAAATTAATTCATAAATTCTTTAAAAATTATTTTTAAAAATTCAGTATTGAACTTGTATAGCCTGTTCTACTAGGCACAAGTATTTCCTTTCTGCCAAACAGACTATTTGGAATTAATTGTATTTTTACTTTATATATGTAAATAGAAAAGCATTTTAGAATTTGTTGACAAAAAAGTTAAACATTTTTTTCAAAGCAACTTTGATTTCATAAATTTATTTATTGAAAGCTAAACTCATACTGGGAATGAAAAAATTCCTGTATTTTATTTATAAATTACTTAAATATATGAACAATAAATTATGAACTTTTTTCATACTATTTATGTTCAAACTTTTTTCTGTGCATATAGCTTATTTACTAAAAGAACGTCATAATAAAAAAAACTAGTTTTACAGAAAACGATTTTAAAGTTTTCTATTTACTCACAACTTATTGGAAAAAGAAAATATTATACCACTCTCAAAAGATATTTACATACATATGTATATGAAATTTTGACCAATATATATGTATATATATATATATATATATATATATATATATATATATATATATATATATATATATATATATATATATATATATATATATATATATATATATATATATATATATATATATATATATATATATATATATATATATATATATATATATATATATATATATATATATATATATATATATATATATATATATATATATATATATGTGATAAGATTTTCAAATTTAATCGTACGTGTAGACTTCAAATTAGTGTTATCTCAATGATGTAATAATTATTATGACTGTGTTGTTATAAGAAATCTTCTCTTCTGTGTTTCGATTACGTTCCCGCTCGATTCGAAAAATGGTATTCCAAAGAAAAACCTAATAAAAAGAAAAAGAAGAAAAGAAGAGTATGTTTAAACCAGCTGCTTTTCTATGAACGTATTATAAATAAAATAAATAAAACATAAATGACATTTACACGCAAAATAGATTTCTTTTTATATTTAAAGCTGGAAATGTTTAAGCCTCATCCACCAAATTCTTTGTTTTTGAGATTAAAAAAATCTGGAAAGTTTCAGGGCAATCGGAGCATTCTTGGTGCAGCGTCAGTCTCTCAGTAACTTTGGTAAAAACGATACTTCTCGTCGAGTAACTCAAAAACTATATATACTAAACAGCACAAATGTTCCTCGAACCCCCATTATTTTAATAAAATGCAGCTTTTTCTGTATGATAAAGCTTTATCTCGATATGTAAACATGGCTGCCGTACAAAAAGCCTTTTTGAGATGAAGTTCATTTTCGGACCCTAAGGTGCTAACGTGTGCCCATAGACGGCTAATTTCTAAGACCGACCCCAATTATTTTGATATAACCAACATTTATGTCAAAGGATTCAAAGCGCTATCTGTACTCCTTAGAGAAGCTCCCATACAAACCGTAAAATGTACGGAAAAACATGAAATTGTTCGAAATTGAGCTATTATTTTTTTACGCAATATAATGAACATGGCATGTACTACAAATTGAATTTTGAAAATAAATTTCTTTTTTCTCCCCATAACAAAAATTATGTTGGTCTCAATTTAACATTGCCTTTACAAAAGCTCCATTGACATTAAAAGGGAAAATATGAAGATTTGATAAGTTTGAAAAAAGTAATGCCGGCAAATAGTTGACCATTTTTTTGAACAACTCGTTATTACTCTGCGGTAAATGGAACTGACACAAAACAAGTCACGTGACCGGTCCCCAGGTGGTTGCGACCAGTCCGAGTTCTAACACTTCCTATGAAGCGGACCAGCCACTTTTACATGGGGACGGCCTAGGATGGGGTTAATTGATACTTTGTATGCACCTTGTAACTTGTCTCTGAACTATCTTATGGAGTCCTAATCGGTGTAGCATAATATAGATTATATATAAATATTATTTCAAAATTCAGCTGTAATTATAGATGAATTAATTTTTTTATTGTTACAAATCCAAGTAGAAACTGTATTTTATTTTTAAGAGATGTCTTTGATAGGAACTTATATTTCAATGTTATACGTACCAGTTAAGCTGGAGTTAATATCTGAATATAGTTACGCCACAGGTTCCTGAGTGGCATGGCATTCTCATTGAAGGGAGACAATTAATATTATATCGATACTATGTGATAGGCATTATATACAGGTGCATCGAGTTTGTTCAGTGCCGTTTACTACAATAATAGCCGGAGTACCAACTAAATTGACTGAAAATGGTTAATATGTGACCATTGACAAAATATGTTTTTTTTTACCATTCACTACTCCTTATTTTTGGTACCAGTCTCATTTTCTCAAGTCATAGGACAAGTACTTTTGGATCATTTGTCACCAAATTTTCCACAGGGTAATAATTAATAGTAAGATTTTTTAAGTGTTTTTTAAGTTTAGTTAGTTATCGGCCCTTTTCATAATGTACGATTAAAAGTTAACGTGGACTTGAACGCCAAGTTCGAAATGCAAAACCTTTCGTTAAAGTCCACATTAACTCATTGTATAAAGGGCCGTAAGAAAACTTTTTTTTACCAATGGAATGTTCTTTTTTTGATATAATATCTTCGGTTTATTTGTTAAATTTTTTCAGCGTCACAATATTTTTAATTTTTAACGTGCGCTTAAGAGTGAAATAAATAATATGTTATAAGTTTCTTTGTATACATTTTATATAAAATCTTTCGTTACTGTTTTTTAAGAGAATAAACATTTTCGTTGAAAAATATAAGAATAAATGTTAATTTACACACAGAAATTTATTTCTTTTTAATTTTACAAAACCTCGTAAGCGACAAAATTTGCGAATTGCTGTTTTTTTTAAATTATGCAATATCCTTCAGAGAGTCGTAAAGCCATGTTTTGTAAAAAAAATTTTCGGTTATAAGACACATATTTAAAAAGTTATTAAGTTTTTTTTCCCGTCTTCAGAAAAATGAGTTGTTGGCGCTTACGTGGCTTAAGAAGAAAGGCGACGATATCATCCTTCGTTGCCATTAAATTCGCCAGCTTCTCATATTGCTCAGGTGTTGTGTTTTCCGACCTACAACAAATTAAATAAACCTCTACAATTTGGAAAAAGAATAAAAAATTTATTACAAAATAAATTTATTGCATTTTATTCTTATATTTTATTTAATTGGACACTTGTTCAAGCACACAAAGACAAATCGAAAAAACTTTCCGTCAGTAAATAAACAACTTGCAATAACATAGCTACGATCGTAATGCAGAATACACACATCGAAAAAGAAATCGAAGTGACACGTTGGAACAAAACGCAGAATACCAAAGTTGTTAAACAGAGAAAATTTCGATTCGAATCGTAACGCAGAATGTGGGTGATATGTCTCGTGCAGACGCGGTGGTAGACCTCGTGTAACGGTGGCGATTTAAAGTTTATGGCCCCCGGAAAAATCTTTAAGTAGCTTAGATTTGAAAATTTATATTAGAATATAATAATTAAATGGCTTAACTATAAAATGAAAGCAACAAATTTAATTGAGTTTCATTTATTTAACTTTTTTTATACAAAAATGAAATGCATCTTTGACATATTATTTTATGGACATGGAATTTTTTTAAGAAAATGTTTTTTTTATAATCTTTGTATTAAATTGGTTCATCTTGATCTGATTCTGATTCATCATATATATCCGCCTCTGGGGCCTTATTTCTGACGGTTTTGCATGCCTTCAAGCTTTGGTATCAGTGATGAAACTCCTCCGGTATGGCTCCTGATGTACAAAGATTAAGTAAATCTTTCTTCTTTTGGATACTTATAGTAAGGTTGCTTTTATACACCTTTTCAATGATGACTTTTTTCAAATTCATGGGTCGACCTTTACCAAAAACACGTATTTCTTTATAGGTTTCACTATGGGCGTATTTATACTCTATTACACCAGGTTTAATCTTTTGGTACCTAAAAGATTTTACTTTCTACCAGTTTATTTTATCCCCATTTTCGTCTAAATTTTTGTTTTTTATAAACTCCGATAGCATTGATAAATTCAGAAAATCGGAAAACCGCATTTGAGTTATATTATAAGGATTTCCTTTACTTCTAAGGCGTTTGGAGCTTGCGAGTCTGAATATAGTTATCCAGTCTTGAATGGTGTATACTGGAACATTTTTCTTCTGCTTTTCGATAGCACTGTGCATACTATCAACTTCCATGTAACTCTGTCCACTTTCTAAAAATTTGTGTTCAATTATATCCAAATTCTGAACTTGAATCAAATGGAGGAACAATGCTGAAATATTTTTGTTTCTATTTTGGCCACTACAAGTATCAGAAAAAAAGATACTTCTTTTATTTCCGGTGAAAGTTGATGCAAGTATTTATACAAGCATGAACCAATTTCATTACTTCCTATTTTTCCATCAATCTCTGTCAAAAAATAGCAAAAAGCATCGTTTGGTGGCGCAGCGTTATAGATGGTTAAATTATATGCTCACAATTTTCGGCTATAGTATATTGAACTTACACCACTTGATGGAATTTGTAACACAGATTGTAAGTCGAATGTGCATGACATGAAATTAGGCTCATTAATGGCCCTTTCTTTGTCTAAGGATTTCGCAGCTGAACATTCGTCTTTTCTCTTTAAATGGGCCAGATAGTCTTCATTTTGAGTTTCTTTACCTTTTTCGCATACTTGACATTGGTCTTTTTTTGGATGGAAGAACGATAAATTGTAATACTCACCGAAAACTTTCCTGTAGATTTCCGATGAAGGAAGCTTCATTGACGTGTCACTATTATATTTTTGTACGAATAAGGAATACATTTTTGATATACTCAGATTGGCATCTAAATACATCCTCCTTGAAGTTTTGCGGCAGTAGTGAGACTCTACAGTTGGGAAGCTTTCGATGTGATCCTTAATGCGAGCTATAATTTCATCCGACGTTTTGTTTGGAGGCTTTGATCTGCCCCTTCCATCTTCTTTAGAAAAAGCTACAGCTGGTCCTTTATATTTAAATGCCGTTTTAATTGTACTAGCTGAAATACTTAGCGTTTCACAAAAACTGAGATATTCTATATATCGCCCTTGATCAAAAAGAGGGTATTAACTCAAAATTTTCAGTAGTGGTCAAAAACTGTTTGTGGTTAAATTTTAAGAGAATTTGAAAATCAGAATACATCATAGTAAGCCAACTCCATTTGAAAATATATTTACATTGTTTTTCTGTTAAATTTTTGCAATTATAGCATAAAAATGGTTATAACTAAAGAAGGATTGAATTATTTCATAAAAAGGGTCATAAATAACAAAAAAAATTAACAATTTTATCATAAAAAGTCACTTTTGAATTAAAGTCCCTCTACCGATTTTCGAAAAAAATATGCGACCAAATTGCAGGTAAACCCTTTCAAACAAACCCTTGCTACGTTACGGTTGACTTTTTTTATTGAAGGCCTTGCTCGTGGCCTTTGTATTTGTTGTTCGATGACCGATTTTAAAATAAAATCTCTCTGGCGTTGGTATGACAATTTCCAAAAATCCTTGCATATTGTCAATCTCAGTTCTTCAGTAAATTTGTCCATGCATTTGAAGCGACACTGTTCACAATTTGATTGCTTTGGATTCTTACCTCGTATAATATCAGCATGCCTTATATTTCTTTTCCATAGTTCTGGATACGCTTTTCTCCATTTTCTATTTTTCTTCTCAGTGAGTGGGTTGTGATTATCTGCGTTAGATTCGTGTGGTGCTTCTACAACCATAGTCTCTTCTTCATCTTTACTATCGCTTGATTCTTTGCTGTTCATGATCATAGTCTAGGTCATCATCGTCGCCTGAAAAATATTGGTCAACGCTTGATTCGTCCCATTCTTTTTCATTGTTTTCTTTGTTGCATCCAATTGATTCTTGAATATCTAAACATAAAAAATAAACCGAAAAGTACCACGATTGCACAATTTTTATTGGAATGTCCGAAATTTTATCTTATTTTGACATCAGTTAAAAATTAAATTTGGTACTGTGACGAAAATTATTACCTTTTTTCAATGCGCTTTGTTTGAGGGAGCTCATTTTTTAAGCATACAAACTTTTCAAACTAAAAACTTTCAATAATGAATAAAAGCTAATTTTAGAAAACGCATACAGACATTTGTTACAAAAAAAATTTTTAAGTAGGCTATGAAATACGTAATATATTTCATAGCCTACTTGAAAATGTTTTATTAACAAAATATATTGTATTATTTTCTAATGAGTTCTTTTTCTTTAAATTTGAGAATTGAGCTTTTTTTGCAGCAATAATATAAAAAAATATAGAAAACAAATTGTGCAAAAAAGTCCCAAGTCCACTTGGGACTTTTTTGCTCTACATGTTTCGGTGTTTTGTACATAGAATAATTTGTTTTAATACAATAGCTACAAAAATATTCTAAAAAGACATGGGATTTGCTTACAGCACATAGAATATGTCTTTTGGGACACTTCTGCATCATTAACTCCATTTCGCAAAAAAGTGGACTTAGAACTTTTTTGCAGGATACCGACGATATGTTCATTTTAATATTTTGAAAAATTGTCAAAAAGCTGTATGGCTAATGAACATTAAAGCGACTCAAAAAAAGTGATTTTCTTACCCCTCTGAAAATAAAGCTTGATATGTTTTATGATGATTCCCAAAATATTTTAGTTCTAGCGTTGACCATCCGCGAGCTGGGCCATTTTTAAAAAAGGTATTTTTTCAGCTTTTCGAATTTTTTAGTACTTTGCTCCAAGACGACATAAATAAATTTTGGTATCATCGAAATTTTGAAGCAGCTTCCAATGGTATTTAAAACTTGACCACTTGCGACCTATTAATTGAAATATTTAACTAAATACATATTTTCGTTTCGGGTTTTCGTACAAATTCTACGTATTCGGAAATATTGTTCTGCTTTTCAAGTGGAATCTGTTTTAAAATAATGTTAATTTATTTATTTTTTTGTAATTATTCACATAAAACGCGAAAATCGCGATATATTTTTTTTTACTTGAATACATATATGAAATGAGAAAAATAGTTACTAACAGAACAAATTAAATTAGTTAACTAAACTACAAATTAAAACATTTATCAAAATGTGAAAAATAAAATTACAATAAAAAATATAAAATTTATTAAAAAAACGCTAGAACCAAAATATTTTGGAAATCATCATAAAACATATCAAGCTTTATTTTCAGAGGGGTAACAAAATCACTTTTTTCTCTTCCATACAAGTTGAGTCGATCTAATGTACATATGTACGTCATTTTATAATTTACAGAACAAGAACAGTTTATTCATCGTTTCCGGAAAGTCTTATATGAACAATTTGCAAGTAGAATGAAATTAAAAAATAATAATAATTTGGATCTTTACCAAAATTTCATAGTATGCATTTGTGCCGCTTTGTTCTTGCAAATAAAATATACAAAAATACAAATTTAAATATTGAACGACGTCATTTGAAATGTATTTTGGTTTCGCATAAATTGTTTACTTATTAAAGAAATTTGCAAAACTAGAAAATAATTAAACAATAGATGTTTTATAAAAACACATAAAAATTGATCACTGAGAGGTAGGGTGTTCATTATTTTTAAAGTGGAAATATTTCTGATATCACCCCCCGAAAAGTGGAGCTGTGATGCAATAATTACTCTCAAAAACTTTCACACCCCTGGCACTACGCCTCCCGTGCCGACTTTCGGCATGATGATGACCCACAAGTTGAAAAATATGAGCACATCATAAAAAATTTTCTTATAAAAAGTTGTGGTCTTCAATTGCTTTTGCCTTACAGACTTATGTCTAAATCGTATATTTAAAAAAATAAACGGCAAAATATCCAAAAAGCCCATAACTATTAAAATAACAAGAAAAACCCATAAATTTTCAAATTTCGCTAACCTTTTTCGTTCCCTAGAAATTGAAGTTGTTTCTTTAGTTATTTGGGCCGCTGGACGTCAATCTGAACTCTAATTTTTTCAGTTTTAGTTTCCAAGATATATCGTTATTTCCAAAATTAAGGCACTTGCACGACATTTATTAGCATAACTGGAGAATGGTTTGCCCTATTCATTAAAAAAGAAAAATCAAAATTTGACAACAAAATTATCTAGAGCCTACCGAACATTGTTTCGAAAACCGCCATTAGATTCAGAGATATCGTAAAAGTTTGATCCTAAAGATTAAAAATTTCATTAAAATTTTTGTATAAAAAGTTATAAAAAATAAATATTTTTTAACGGACTTCAAAAACGAAGGAGATTATCAAATCGTCAACCGATTTTCAAAAAATTGTTTTTGTTTAAAAGGGTTTGCCTGCAGTTTGGTCCCGTAATTTCTTTTTTCGAAAATCGGAGGGGTGAATAAGCTCCGCCATGCATATCTCCGTCATTTGTCAACCGATTTTCAAAATTCCTCTTTTGTTTGAAAGGGTTTGCCTGCAGGTTGCTCCCATAATTTATTTTTCGAGAATCGGAGGCGGAAAAAAGAAATTACGGGACCAAACTGCAGGCAAACCCTTTTAAACAAAAACAATTTTTTGAAAATCGGTTGACGATTTGATAATCTCCTTCGTTTTTGAAGTCCGTTAAAAAATATTTATTTTTTATAACTTTTTATACAAACATTTTAATGAAATTTTTAATCTTTAGGCTCAAACTTTTACGATATCTCTGAATCTAATGGCGGTTTTCGAAACAATGTTCGGTAGGCTCAAGATAATTTTATTGTCAAATTTTGATTTTTCTTTTTTAATGAATAGGGCAAACCATTCTCCAGTTATGCTAATAAATGTCGTGCAAGTGCCTTAATTTTGGAAATAACGATATATCTTGGAAACTAAAACTGAACAAATTAGAGTTCAGATTCACGTTTAGCGGCCCAAATAACTAAAGAAACAACTTCAATTTCTAGGGAACGAAAAAGGTTAGCGAAATTTGAAAATTTATGGGTTTTTCTTGTTATTTTAATAGTTATGGGCTTTTTCGATATTTTGCCGTTTATTTTTTTAAATATACTCTGTCATTTTTTAACCGATTTTCAAAATTGTTTTTTTGTTTGAAAGGGTTTACCTGCAATTTGGTCGCATATTTTTTCGAAAATCGGTAGAGGGATTTTAATTCAAAAGTGACTTTTTATGATAAAATTGTTAATTTTTTTTGTTATTTATGACCCTTTTTATGAAATAATTCAATCCTTCTTTAGTTATAACCATTTTTATGCTATAATTGGAAAAATTTAACAGAAAAACAATGTAAATATATTTTCAAATGGAGTTGGCTTACTATGATGTATTCTGATTTTCAAATTCTCTTAAAATTTAACCACAAACAGTTTTTGACCACTACTGAAAATTTTGAGTTAATACCCTCTTTTTGATCAAGGGCGATATATAGAATATCTCAGTGAGCCTGACCATATAGGCGGTGCATATAAGATAATGCTTCTTACCACACTAGCGAGCAATCTCCTCTGCAGATATTTTGGACCTCTTGTATTCGGCATGATCCGGCATAGCGCTGAGCAGGTTTTTGATGCGTTAGAACTAGTGTTTTTCATTCGAGATTCGGGAAAAAAATTCCTGGGATCCCACACATTTTCCGGGAAAAAAATCTCGGTATATTTGTGCGGGAGCTCACGCGATTTTTTTAATATTATTATGGCAACTTTACTTTGTAAACATACATTTTTAGTGCCGCTCTTAGAAAAATATGAAAAAAATAAAATATATGCATATGTATATTTTTGAGCCGTTTTTATTTGCCTCATATTTTATTTTCACATTTCTCTAAAAGCGCACTTAAAAGAATCATATTTCGTGAACATATCAAAATAACATATTTTCACTAAGTGGATATAACGAGCAAAGTATATGCTATATTTTCTAAAAATTTCATATTTTTATCTGAATCCACACATGCGTTTTTGGGCTCGTTTTATTTTAACCATATTTTTGTAAATATTTCACTTTAAAACAAATAATATTTCTTAAACGGCTGAAAATAACAAAACTGCACTGAGTGGGCTTAATAACCAAGTATAGGCCTATATTTTCTGCAAATATCGGATTTTTATACTCACATGAGTTTATTAAAGCTCAAAATTGTGCATTTTTTTTAAAAATTATAAAGCTTCCCACCTTTTTTCGCATAAGATATTTTAAGATAATGAAAGTTATGTCATGATTCCAGAGGAGTTCCTTCTGTACAACAGGGCTCATACAGGGTCCAATTGAAAATTGATAAACCGAGAAAACAGTGTAATTTTAAGGCCACTTAACTATTTCATTTCAGTTTTGCTTTTGCTGACTTTAGACGACATGTTTTGTACATATGGCTTGTTAGGTGTGTGAGACATATGTAACTTCGCATGTTTGTCAAAATTGTCAATTTACAGACGGTTTATAATATTTGCTTTCACACGTACATGTGCAATCACATCTGACATAACCTCTGAGTGTTCGCAACACCTTAGTTTTCGCACAATTTTCGTAAATATATAAAGCGCTCTTTGCTTTTTAATGTTTTTTCAGCCAAACCACACTTTGATAATTTAATACAGCTGATGTCAGCAGGGTGACCGTTGACAATTTTTAAAAAGTGGCACAAAAAGGGGATTTTGAGGAAAAAAGTGGCACCAAAAAGGGGATTCTTTAAAAAAAAGGGGCAACTTTTTTTAAAAGGGAATAATTGAACCAAATTCTAATATTTAATGAATTTCTAGGGCATATAATGCTTTTGAAATAAAATGAATCAATTTTGATGTTTTTTCGTTCAAAAAACTGACTGCTTTTTATATAAATTTTAGATAAACAATGCAAACAAACCTTGTTTGTATAAAATTTATGTGAAAGGCACTCACATTTTTTTAGCAATTTCCATAAAAATTTTTTACTCAAGTCGCTTGTTTGCATATGGAAACAGCACATTAGTAAAGTATATCGAAAAGCAGTTTCGCTGAGTAAAGATTTTTGCATAGCCGGTCTTCGGTCGGCGAAGCCGATGAATATACTGAGAGTAGAAAATCGTTAAGACCGGCCGAAGGCCGCTTTTCAATATACCAAGAAGAAAAAATACTTAAGCCCGGCCGAAGGCCAGCTACGCAAAGAATATTTTGTTAGTAAAATAAAATTTCTTAACAATTTTAATTAATTTCCAAATATTTCTTTGAATCGACGATGTCGATTGGACATATTTTAAGCATTGTTGACGCTATTTGCAAATTGTTCTTGATGTTATTTCACTTTTTAAAATGCAATAACGTCAATTGATCTTTTATTACTTGTCACCGATTGCAGAAGTAAAAGGTGAATAGTCAAAAACATGTACATATATTTGAATTTGTTTTCAGTTTTGAAAGTGTGGACATTATGACACATTTCAATGTGTCATAATGGTCATAATAATAATGTCATAAAGTCCATGGACTTATTAAGTGTCACAATGCCATTTTTAGCAGTGACATAATGTCTTTGGGCACTATCACTGGATATTGTGACATGGCACCAAAATCTGCATGAAAATAATTTTAAAAATATTTAAAGCTGCGTGATTTTCATAAAAATTTTTAAAAAGACGTTCTTGTTCGTGTTAGTGAATCAGGGTATTATTTTTAATAATTTTAATACAATAATGAATATATATATAGATCTAATTTCTTAAACTATTTCAAAATAGTTTTTGTCATAAGACTTTACATGATAGACTCAAAAACAAATTTTTGTCTTGAGATTTTTTTTTATAAAAACAGTTTTGTGCCATAAAAAGCTTATATTAAAACAAGAAGCATCATTTCATAAAAAGGGGCAAAAAGGGGCATAATATTACAAAAGGTGGCAGATTTAGGTCATTTTAAAAAAGGGGCACTAAAAGTGGCAAGGCAGTTGAAAAAGTGGCAAATTGCCACTTTAGTCGCAAAACGGTAACGCTGGATGTCAGATACCTTGTCTGATGAAAATAGAACACGCTCTAATTGAAAATTTTTCATCTGACTTTGCTTCTGTAAATGTCATCTGACAATGTTTCATATGTTTCACACGGCATGTATCACTTTTGCAGTCGGAAATTTGACAAGTCAGATGTAAAATACATGTCGTCTAAAGTCAGTATTAACAATATGAAATAATGCTCATTAGAGACCTGCAAATTAAAGCATGATCTAAGCTTTATCTATCAATGTCTTTTCTCCTTAAAAAGCTAGAGCAATTATAAAAAAGTCTGAAATTGATTTTAAAAAATTTACTTCGGGTGGCTACTAGAAAAGTTGTACAATAAACATTAAATATTTTTATTAAAATCAAAAAGCATACGGCACACCAACATATTTGTTGAATTATTTCACTTATGGCGTTTTATGAGCATCACAGCTTATTGCGAAAAAGTTTGTAGCTGTTGTTGCTTATATTTATTTTCAACTGCCTTTAAAACTACAATTTAGAGTTGGAAAAAAACCAACCGGTCGTTGTACGCAAGTAAAGAAAATAAAAAACATGATTGATTATGGAGCTCATGTTTCAACTTTGATATTGAAAACTTCTTATTGGTGTGATTAGGAGTTTAATATAATATCTTTAGTTTTTCTATGAGATTTTTGGGTAAAGGTTTTCTGACGATTTGGATTAGCCCCATTGAAATGCGCATAGGAAGTAGTTAATACCCCTCCATAATCAATTTCAATGTATTTTAATAAAACTTTAATATTTTACTTTTAAAAGTACATAAAATATTTATTTGGGAAAAAGCACGTTACAAAATTAAAATTAAAAAAACGTTGCTTTGTTTGCACTTTTCAATGAAAATTGGCAATATAATAATTTTTCGAGGAAGTGACTTTAGTAGAAATTATTGTATCATCCCTTACTAAAGTGAATTTTTGCTTTGAAGGAATGCTAAATTGCAATTTTTTATAAAATTAGAATTAGAATTATTTTGTAAAGAACTGAAATTATATTTTAAACTAGCTTTTAATACATTAATAAAATTATATATTTGATAGATCCCATGAATTTTTATTTATTTTTTTATTGAAAAACACTAAATTATCCCGCTTTCCCAGGAAATGAAAAAATCAGGGAAAAGAAAGATTCTACTTAGAACCTATATCCTGCAAGTGCTCATGGAAAGACAGACGAGTGTCAATCATGACTCCAAGGTATTTTCCTTAGATTCTATGCTATACGTGCAAATATTTATGGTTTTTCTATTTTTCCGGCTACTAATCAGAACTGCTTCTGTTTTATGGTCAGCTAGAACTAGACTCATCGATGTCAGCCAAGATATTACGATCTGAATACTGGCGTTTGCAATGGTTTCCGCTTTTAGTACATCTTTTGCTTCACATACTAATGCTACGTCGTCTACGAATTCAACTATCTTTACCTTCTCCGGTAGGTCTAACCTCACTACTCCATCGTGCATGACGTTCCACAGTAGTTGGCCAACTAGGTACTGATCCTTGAGGCACTCCACCAATGAACTTGCGTCTCCTAGTACCTTTATCAGTATCATAAGCTAGCTCTTTATTTCGGAAATAGTCCTGTATAATTGCCGGTAGATATTCTGAAATGTCTAAACTAGCTAATGCATCAACAATATGCTCCCAGTTTGCCTTGTTGAAAGCGTTCTTTACGTTTAGGGTTACAACTACACAATACTCTTTTGTTCCATTTCTCCACCTCTTCCCTTGGATAGCCTTAGCAGCAGCATCTACTACACCTTTGATAGCATACACTGTCGACCTTGCTTTCATGTAGCCAAATTGGTTACCTGATAAATCACGGTTAGCTTCAATACAATCTTTCAATCTTCAACAGATTATACTTTCTAGCAATTTTCCACTTGTATCTATCATACACAGCGGCCTATAAGAGGTGGGGTCATCTAGCGGCTTATTATCCTTAGGTAACAGCACTAACTTTTGTCTCTTCCACATTGTTGGAAAAATGCCATGGCTCAAGCATACGCTTATTACTTAAAAAATAAATAAATATGGAGTTTAACAGCTTCTTTTAGTACCATATTTGGAATGCAATCTAAGCCTGGTATCTTCTTGTCTGTAAAGTTTGAGACAGCACCTTCTATGTCGGCATTTGTGTTGCCATCTCGGAGTTTCCTATTGGAGAAAGAGATGATCTACAATCTACAATTCCCTTGAGGATAGGCTCTTCTCTTGGCGGCGATAGCCCAAGACATTTAAGTTTCTTGGTTACCAGTTTCTATGCAAAGCCCCAAGGATTACTATCTACTTCATCACAAATATTAAGAAAACACATACGCTTGCTCCTACAAATTGCAATCTTCAACGCTTTCTGTTACTATATTTTCAACTATTACTCAAAAGTCCTCTATAGAAAACCTAGGGGGAATACAGTAGCTGTATATGCCAGAGATAGTGGCTCGGGCATATTCACGTTGTGATGTTATTTTATCTCGTAGTGTTAGCGTGCTGGTGCTTCATATCACCGATGTATGCGTATTATCGGAAACCCAATTTACAGTTCCCATGGTCCGATATAGCTCACTCAGCATGTTGAGATTTAACTGCCCCCTACAATTTTCTGCTCTATGTCCATAATCAAGACATATATATATGTATATATATCCTTCCTTGTGTTACCTTTTGACATATTCGGCAAACAATGCAACCAATACGTATCTGCGCCATCTCTATAAGACGGCAAGCGTTCCTCCGTACGCTCTCCTTAACGATTTAACTGCAGCCGGCTGCAGGGATTTAAAATCATCGGATTCATTAATGAGGGCTTCATAGACGTCCTCCTTTGAGGTTACCTCATCTATACCCCTAATCTCGTGGCTAACCTCATGGGATAGTGCTCTTACATCGGCGATCTCACCTAGTACCCCTTCTACCGTCGACTGAAACTTACTTGTATTCTGATTCGCGCAGTTACTCAACTCGAACAATAATTCACCTTTCTCAGTCTTCCTGATATTTTTTACTTTTTGGCCCAGATTTTTCAGTTTAGGGTCGGTGCTTGTTGACTTCTCTGATAATATCAGCATAGGAAGCATCCCCATGTATTTTAATAACCAAAGCCTCTGGTCATATGGTCTTCTTTCCATTTCTAGCCCATGGACCAACTTTAAGCCAGTCAGGATCTTTAACATTCTGGATCTGGTTTGCCAGCCGTGTTTATACCGTCTTCCTGGGTACAATATGTTCATCTTTCTTAAATACCTTATTGGCGGTTGTGCCCTTCTTCCTCTTACATTTGTTACCCTTTGGGCTTAGATTATTATCATCTCTTCTACGCCTTGGGGTTCCACATATCACAAGGTTCAGCGTTTCCGGGTTGTCTTTTTGCGTTTGTTTGATAGTCTGTGGTTTATTGTCAGTACTAACACTTCCGGTACTCAATTCACCTGAAACCTGCATATACAATGCCTGTATCCAGAGTTGCGCCTTTGGCACTAGTTTTAGCGCTTTTTGGTGTAGCAAAAGTCGAATTTTTTCTCTATTGCTCTTTTTTAAATAAAGCGCTAAATTGGCGCATTTTTAGCAAGAATTTTTGGACATTTAGTTATATAAACAGTTTAATTTTGGCTTTGAAATAAAAATTAATTAAACATTTGTATCTTAATAAGATGTATCCAAAACTATTGGTAACAATATTTTGTTTCAAAATCTACCAATTTGCACAACCATATTTGGGTATAATTGTGCATATCACGATATTGCACTTGTATGTCTGGAATTTTGTTATTTTACACTTTTTATTGAACTTCCAATGCTTATTTGACATCAATCTTTTATCAATCTTTTATATACCTAATCTGTTCTCGAATAAAATTATGCTTTAGGTATTGTCTATAACAAGACCAAATATGTGACATGGAATGAAGTAAGCAAACTGTGGTAACAACCTACTTTCAGCCTTGGGTCAAATATAATGCAGAAAACAATGCCGAAGTGATTAATGTGGTGCCTGTATCTCAGAGGACATTGATACTACATCCTTGTGCGCGTTTGAACGTGTTTTTAGGAAATCTAACGCTCCTAAACTCTTCACACTGTTATTGTGGCCTTCGTTACTATTGTCGACGTTATTAGACACTGGAACAGTTCTACTCGCTGCAGTAGGAGGCGATCTCGTGATCACCGTCTTCCTTACAAATGAGTTTTCAATATCTATCATATTTAGGTTATTATTATTACGATTTTTATTTTCATTATTCATTATAATGGGTCCAAACTCAAAGCCGCTATCTCCGTAACGCTAAAACCCCATTGTTCCCTTTGCAAGCAGTGAAGTCCATATGTCAAATAATAAATTTCATAAAGGTTTAATTTAGATTATATTTTTCATTTTGCCTTATAAATGGATTTCTAATTGTGTGAAGCTGTAGAAAAATAAGATAGATTCATATCGAATAAAAAATTGTTTGCTGGGTTTTGCATAGGTTTCAAAGCCTACTATGCTTATTTTTTGAAAATCATTTATATATTTGTAAATTCTGAAATGGTTTTTAAAAGTTTGCACATAAGATAAAGGGTTTGTAACTGTTCAAAATTGTGTTTGAAGTCTACTGATGAGTTGGCAAAGCACCAACGAAATGCTGCATATAGACAATTGCTTAAACTCCAGCAAATAAATTTCATTTAAAATAAAATTCTGACAATATGTCAAATAATAAATTTCATAAAAAATAAATTATTTTTCAAAAAAAACTGAAAAAATTTTAAAAAGTATCGTCGTATCGACAGTAAAATATCGCCGATACCGATGTATCGGAAAATCTAAAGTAGTGAAGTTACGAATATCAATTTTTAATATTCGCGAATACGAATACGGTTATCTGAAATAATATTCGCCGAATACGAATATTCAATCAAAATATTTAGTACATATCACTTAATATTCCAAATTTGATTTTAAAAAATCTACCCTTTGCGTCAATAACAATAAATTGAGAAAAACTATCACAAACCTATAGGTATTTAACATTATGATGATATTCCGATGACGGAATTTGAAATTATTAAATTAGCACCTGAAAGCCACTTTTTTAAATTTTTTGTGGAAAGTAAATAAGGGAAAATACGACCTTCTTTTTCCTATACCCAGGCAATATTTAGTGACACCAGCGGCGAGTATTCCGAGCGAGCGAATGTTTAGTGGTGCGGAGCTTATTTACACACCGCGCAATAGGCTTGATGGAGAAAAGACTTCAAAACTTTTATTTTTGAAGTTCAACATTCCTCTACTGAGCTTTGAGTATTGCTTTAACATGATTAATAAATTAATTTAACAGGACTTTACTTTTTAAATACCTTGTCGTTGTGAAATATATTTTGTTTCTTTTTTCTTTACTAAAAGAAAATTATTGTTTTGCGTTATAGACAAATTTTTTTTTAGTAAAAATGAATATTTTTTGTTTAATTTTCTGTATTTTTTATGTATTGTTTTTTGGAATGTATTCACAAAATATTCGTGAAATATTCACTTGAATTTGGCGAATACGAATATCATGAAAAAGGCGAATTCGGCGATTCGAATCCGAATACGAATATTCGTAACTTGACTAATCTGAAGTATCGCCGATATATCGGTATCGGTTACATCCCTAATAATATCCTTTAATATCAATCACCGCACAATTTTTTACTATAAGTGAATATTTTGTTAGTACATAACTTAAGTTTTACTTCAATCTTATTCCAAATAAACTAGTTATAATTGGTTGCTGGGATTTGTATTGTTGAAACACAAAGTCTTCATAATTAAAAATTGTTTTCTAATTTTTAGTTCCGTTTGCTATGAAAGCGTGCTTTTTATTTTTTTTCAACTGCAATTTATTAAATGTATGTATATTAATTGGAGAAAATCGTACTGCATTTTGTTCTAATTATTGTTTATTTAGTCAATTGCAAGCGTTGCACAGAGGAGTATTTGGCCCAAAAAGCTGGCCAAAATTATTAAACATGTTTTTTGAATTAAAAGTTTGTGTTTTTGATAGTTTTAGGTTTAATTTTTGTGATTAATGCATTTAAAAATTATTTTAATTAGGTAAGAGCATTTCTTTTCTTGAAAAGTAATGTTATCTACCCCACAGGTAAAAAAATACTGTTTTGTGGGGGATATTCACGATACTAAAGAACTTTGCAGATTTGTCCAGAAGTTTTTATTTACATTTAAAAACTTCTGGTCAATAAGCAAGTAGATATATCAAATTTTATTGTGGTATATAACATTATTTGTACAGTTGCTACCTTCACTTTTAAAAACCTTCATCTTTTTTTCTGCAAAAAAGTGTATAAAACCCCATTTTTTCTATTTTAAAACTGATTTTTCCAACACAAATATTTAAGATATAATTTTTTTTAATGTTGAAAATAGCTTTTGATCAACTCTTTCGGAAAAAAACAATGCAATAACTCTATTCGTTTAGCAAACCAATAAAAAAATCACATAAAAATCTTGAAACGGGAAAAAACCAATAATCTCGCATGGAATTTTCTTCAATAGCAGTGTCTCGGAACTAGAGCCTTGAAAGTTCACTGTATATTGTTATCTATCGATCTGCGTACTTAGTTTTGTAAATTTCTTTAAATTCATTTTTGCCTTTTTGGCCAGGTTTTTGGCTCAAATACTCCTCCGTGCGTTCCTCGTTGATAGGGAAATTATGTATTGAAAATAAAATAGTCCAAGAATTATTTATTTATTTATTATCTTACTAACTTTAATCCTAGAAATAAATAAAAAAATATATCATGAAAATAAAAATCCCTAAAAAATATCCGACAATCCCCAAAGCATAAAATTTATCTCCAATGATCTCCAAATCAAATTTTTTATCCACATTTAAAAAAATCCCCGGTGTGGGCATAAGTCCCCTAATATGACAACACTGGAATTGTGTATTTTTTAGTTGAAATACAAGGTAGACTTATTTACTAGGTAGTCGCAGTTCCTTGAAAATGTCAACTTATTAAAACACATACACAACATAACTTATGTATGTATTTTGATAAAGAATTCACAGCCACAAATAAAAAAAAGAGTAAACAGCTGTGGAATTAAGAGCACCTGGTAAATAAATCTACCTTGGTTGAAATAGCTGCAAAACTTTTGATTTTGTTCACAATTTACTGACACAACTTTTAAAAAATTTTAGGTTCAAAATAATGGCCTTTCGAAACAATGTTTGCTAGGCTTAAAAATAGTTCTATTGTCGAATTTTGGTTTTTCTTTTTTTATTTAATAGGGCAAACCATTCTTCATGTATGCTAATATATGTGGTATAGTGCCTTCATTTGCGAAGTTACGGTATATATATCTCGAAAACTAAAACTGATAAAAAAAGCTATAACTAAAGAAAACACTTTAATTTCTCGGAAACGAAAAAGTTTACTGAAATTGGAAAATATATGGGCTTTTCTTGTTATTTATGTGTTTTTTTCGATATTTTGCTGTTTATTTTGTTAAATACATATACGATTTAGATGAAAATCAGTAGGGCAAAAGCTTTTGAAAACTTTATAGCAGGGGCCAAAAATATTGATTATTGCACAAATATTTTACCAAAAAAATCATAATGATTATGATAATATGAGAATATTAGTAACATGTTATTTAACAATAAATTTACTATTTTTGAACATGCTTTCCATTTATGCAATAAACTTTTATTTTAAATTTTTACTAAAATAATCAATTAATGAAATTATAATTGAATTTTATTTTATTTTTTATCGTAAAATACATTGATGCCAACTTTGGCTCTTTTTTACGATATGACTAAAAACGATATGACATACTGTATTGTGATATCGTAAGTTTTTTATGATATGACAGCACTGCGATATGACAACACCGTGTATGGATATCTTAGTGTTGTTCTATTGTAAAAAACTTACGATATGGCAATACAGTATGTCATATCGTTTTTTGCCATATCGTAAAAAAGAGCCAAAGTTGGCATCAATGGTAAAATAATTCTTATTTTTGAGTTTTATTTTTTAGCTCAAAAGTAACGATTATTTTAAACTTTCATTTTTTTTTTGCTCAAAAGTAACGAAAATTTTTTGATTTTTATTTTTTGCTTAAAAATAATCATTATTTTAGGCTTTAATTGTTACTTTGTTGATGTATTTATTAGTCATATCCAACAAGCCATTTGAATTTTAATTTACAGTAAAGCCAAGGGATATTGAACAGGTACGGGCATTACTAAAACAATAGAAAATTTGCTGTAAAACTACCTTGATAGCTTGAAGGTAGTGGTGATATCATGAGCATTTCATCAACACTACTAAGTTTGACGTTTAATCAGGCGAGTCTGCTGACCTAGTGGTCCCACCTGTTAGATACACCTTGCTTGTAGCAGGAAGCTAAAAAAGAGCAAACTACATCCTTTCGAATCACACTAAAATTATTAATATCTGATGAAGAGCTCTAAAGTTATCCAACCTTAAATACAGCGGACTTTTCTAAATCGCAAGAGGTATCAGACTAATTATTGAGCCATGTTATGGCCACGTAAGAATAGACAGGGTAAAAATCCATACCTTTGCGAAATCTTTAAAATTAATCTATGTATATAAGAATGTTTTTGAATAAAACAAAAAATTAAAATTTTGTGAATTTTTTCAAAAATGTTTGCGAAAATCAGTTTTTGTGATAACATTATTTCATATTTAATTTTTGTGTTGTTAAATATTGTAAACATGCCTCACGCACGCTGGTTTTAGGGCATTTAATATGACATTAAGTTCTTTTGTATGTAAGTAGTAAACAAGTTCTTTTTATTCCGAGGTTAAAAACTATTTTGATCAGATAATATAATATATTCGATGAATTTCCACTGAAGTCTGTTTAAATTTTGTTACTTCTGTGGAACTTCAAAACGACAATGAAAAAACGAAAACATTAGTATCTAAATTTACAAAAAAAAAATGCACTAGTAAAAATCAAATTAAAAAACGTGCCTAGCACATCCTAATTACCCTACAAATGCATTAAAAAAATTCATTAGAAACTTTATACTTTTTGCTTGTAAATCAGCTCAAAAATATCAAAGTTGTTTCTTTGTGTGAGCTTATTAATAAGTAAATCTCGGCTTCGGTTCGGCCGAATTTTGTTGGTCATACTTCGTCATTGTACTGAAAACTGGACTAATAATTGGTCATTATTTAATTTAAAGAAATACATATACTTGTATGTTTCCAAAAAACTTATATCAAACTCCATTTCTCTTCATAATCGGTCCTGTTCAGTATTTCACTCGAAATGAATTTAATATCAATTATTATGGCAATGTTGTTACAAATATTATTTTATAGCAACAACGTCATGAAAATTTCCAATATTTTCATTTCGAATGAAGCACAGCCATGCAAAAATATGATAAAATTCGAAAACTTATGTCAGACATTGTACATACATGTCTTATGTGAGTGAATATGTTTTCATATTTTCATATTATTTTATTTATTTTTGTTTTTATTCATAGTTGGGCAATTCAAAGCAGCTGGGCAATTCAAAGCGGGCTATCATATTGATCTATCCTGTATTTTGTATTTAAATAGTTCTTGATACTTTGAACAGCTTGTTTCTCAGAACGGTTATAATTTTTTATTTTTCCCGAAAACTTCAAGATAAAATGCGGCACGTATTACATGGTGAATTCTTTTACTATAATTTTTCACAAAAACTTTTGTTTATATATTTTATATCTTTTAATTTATTTTATTTTAAACATCAAAATTTTAAAGAAAATTATAGAATATGATATACGAATTTTTTAAAACAATGCGGAATTCATGCATAAAATTTTGTGATTTTTTTGTTTGAAAATATTGAAATAAAATTTTATGGATGTATAAAATAATATGAAATATGAAAAATAGGACAGTATTTCGATTCTCCATTCAATTTTAACAATACTTGTCATTGTTAAAAAGCAAGTTAAGAAGCAAATTGTCGATTGTGCTACGCTGTATCATTTTTAACAATATTTTCTGTTGTTAATGAATAGACAACGAGACAGCTGATCAGCCGTAGTACGTACTTTATCCCAACAATTAAAGTTAATTTTGTACAAAAATATATAAATATATAAAACATTTACGTTTAAATAACAATATTTGTATTATTTAACAAGTAGGTCGCTATTATAATTCACAACTAAATTGATAGTTGAGTCGTAGTTGTCAAATTCTAATTATGGATTACAACTTTCTTAAAAGTCAGACAACTGTTTTTTGTCAGTTGTGTTTTGGTTTTTATTTCGACTATTACTTTTGATTACTTTTAAAAGGGTGATTTTAGGCGCCAATCTATCCCATTTGTCAACCAATATTGTTGCCATATCCGTAAAATATAAAAATCTCAAGAAAAAAAATGGTAAGACCAAAACTAAAAATATTTAAAATATTTTGTGGTGGCTACTATGGTTTCTATCAATACTATAGATAACAACTTTTTTTCGAAATTTATTTCGAAGACAACTAAAATTAGTTGTGAATCATAATAAAAAAAAAATGGTTGAGTTGGGTCGTAACATTAACAACTCAACCAAGTTGAGAATCATAATAGGGGCCTTAATTTAACAAGGGGCCATAAGCAGTTTAAAGTATCAGGTACTACTATTTAAATACAAAATACGGGATAGAATAATATGCAAGCTCGCTTTGAATTTCCCAATTATTTTGACTGAATATTATCATCATGTTTTTTGTTGTGTTTTTAATTCTGTTAAAATAATATGTTTTTTTATTTTAGGCAAAACGGCTGCCGAAATTAGCGCCAAAAAGATTAAAGAAAACAAAATGAAATGGTTTGCAATGAGACAAAATTCAATGCCTGTGCAAATAGATTCGGAAGTGTTGCGCGTCATACCCAAACACATGAGGAAGAAAATTAAAAGTGCCGAGGGTGAAAACAAGAAATACAGACGTCAAGTGTTAAAGGATTAGACTGCACAAATCATTCGGAATTTACTTATTTCCATACGTGTTTAACATCTATGGAATTACATACATACATACATACATATTTCTTCAAAATAAATTTTATTTTTATTGCACTATTATTCATAAATAATATAAAAAAATACATACCTATTTCTATGTTAAATATCAATTTTTATATAATAATGTACATATCGGACTTGTTTAATAATAGCGTATTAACTCAAAAATTTCATTTTATCATCCAACAAATCCAACAGTGTGAAAACAAATTGTTATGATATGATAAATAATACGTAAAGCGTTGTATGCAGTTCTCACTGAAATTCAGGTTTGGAGTTTTGCATCTATTTCTACACGAAAAAAAATCGTGCAGAATTCTATACAGAATTTTGTTTGCATATACACAAATTTATATATTTTTTTAATTTACAACACACAAAAACACTAAAAATTAATTACAATGTACGAAAAATTAGAAATGTCAAAAATTCCGTGGCCAAACAATTGTCTGAACATTAATTTTTGTTTCAGTTGACGGAAAAAATTCTCCACTTATTGTTATAACATGCCTGTAATAGACAATAAATGCCATAATTCCGTGTACTTTTCTTTTAGAACTGCGTACTAGTAAATGGAAATTTCTTTAAGAAATTTACCAACCTGAATTTCAGTTTGTTTTTTTACACATACTTCTTATGGCTGCCTGAATTTCATGCAGAGCTGCATACTACGCTTAAAGAAATGTGACAGTATTATGGTATTCGTCATTTTTAGGAAATTTTCTAAACAATCACATTTTTCATTTTATCAGGGTTGTCTTTTGCACAAACAAACATAGGAATAACAAAAACAGTTGTGCATAAATAAAGAAAAAGAAGAACTAAAAAAATGAGTTTTTGCAAATTATTTATGTTACGTTTTATTTAGAATGTGATAGTGTAGAAACAAAATGTAATGTTAAAATTTTCTTTAAGATTTGTTGACGGTCAGACTGATTTTGATTTGATTTTCGTCTTACAAAATCTAATAAAAATCTCAAGTCTGGACACCATCCTTTTTCAGGTTGTCCGAGGTAGTCCTCCTTTTTTTCAGTTGTACTACTTTTTACACTTTTCTCCATCTATTTTTTTACTAAATGTACGCATTGATTTTTTTATGGATACAGCCGATACCGATATATCGGCGATATTTAGGATTTGCGGATATATCGGTATCGGCAATATTATTATGCCGATAAACGATACTTTTGTAAGTTTTTTAATGAATAAACGTTAGCGGTAGTCAGTTTTTGAAATTGCTTAATTATTTTCAAGGCTTATTTTTCTGTTGAATAACAACTGAGAGGCTTTTTCTATAGCAACTAGTTACAGAATAAGCTTATCTATCTCGTATAAAATGCAAAGTAAAACTTACAACTGAAAAATTGATAATGGCGGAAGAGGTAGCTAAAATTTTGCGTTACTTTGAAGAGACCACAAAATCAATTAACAAAACCAATTGATTCCTCTAGTTAACATCCTTTGAAAATTATTAGAAAACATGATAAATCCATAAAGAGAAAGGGAGCGTAGACCGAACTTGGTATTGGTTCTCAATGATAGATTTGATGGTTTGTAATAAAACATATGTATTGTTTATCCACAATGCTCGACCCTCTATAAAAAAGATCGAATACATCACTTTCAGTCTACTAATTCTATAACATAAACTCGTCTTATTGAGTTATTTGACCTTAATATACGAGTAGCTCCCCTGCGGTAAATGGAACTGACACAAAACAAGTCACGTGACCGGTCCCCAGGTGGTAGGGACCAGTCCGAGTTCTAACACTTCCTATAAAGCTGATCAGCCACTTTTACATGGGGATGGCCTAGGATGGGGCTAATTGATACTTTGTATGCACCTTGTAGCTTGTCTCTGAGCTATCTTATGGAGTCCTAATCGGTGTAGAATAATATAGATTATAAATAAATATTATTTCAAAATTCAGCTGTAATTATCGATGAATTTATTTTTTTATTGTTACAAATCCAAGTAGAACTTGTATTTTATTTTTAAGCGATGTCTCTGATAGGATTCGAACCGACAACCTCCGGCATGACAGGCTAGTACACTACCCACTCCACCACAGGGGAACTTATATTTCAATGTTATAAATACCAGTTAAGCTGGAGTTAATATCTGAATATAGTTACGGCACAGGTTTCTGAGTGTCATGGCAGTCTCATTGAAGGGAGACAATTAATATTATATAGATACTATGTGATAGGCTTTATATCCAGGTGCATCGAATTTTTTCAGTGCCGTTTACAACAATACTAGCCGGAGTACTAACTAAATTGACTGAAAATGGTTAATATGTGACCATTTACACAATGTGTCTTTTTTCACCATTCACTACTTATTTTTGGTACCAGTCTCATTTTCTCAAGTCATAGGACGAGTACTTTTGGATCATTTGTCACCAAATTTTCCGCACGGTCTATACTCCACAACTATTTCCAACGCGGTAATCTTATAAGAAATATTCTTTGGAGCCGCTGTCCAGACTAAGTTGTAATTCTTCTAAAGAAAAAATGGAGAGATACCTTAGACTTTCTAGTACATCTTAAAACGCACATCTGCTTATTTTCAGGCGCAATGCCGTTATATATCAAAACTTCAAAACAACTGCTCAGCCTTACTTTACTTTTCAAATGAGTTCTGCCGCATATGAAATATAATTTTCTACTGCAAGTCTTGCTGAAACATACTTGTGAAATCGTCTTCCTCCGAAAAAAATTAAAATGGTTTGTTTCTTACACTAAAATCTTATCAATATTGATTTTATATACTAATAACTTGTCCGTATAATGCTGTATAATAACAACAAAAAACTCAACTTCTGATTTGACCTTTAATTTAAATTCACTAAGCGTATCGGTATCATCGATACTTTTGTTAACATCGGTATCGTATTTGTTAAAATGCGTATCGGTGCATCCTGAATTTTTTTTATAAAATTTTTTTCATTTCTGCTTTAAATTTACAACAAAACTGCCAAGAAATTGGTGTCATACCGTTTTTCGTACCCCTTTTGTTTTCCTACACCTCTTGATAACAAACAAATTTCATGCGACTAATTTCAAAAATATTAGACTTCATTATGATGAATAAGGCCTAGGGCTTGGGAATCCGGAATTCCCGGGAAAACTCTGCATAATATTCCCGGGAAATTTTTTGAGATTTTCGGAAACGATGTAATTTGTCAATAAAGAAAACACCGTTTTAGGTTCTAGTTCACATTAACAACTGCTTCTTTATTTTCTTTTCTATCGCTTTTATACTTAATCTATCTTGACACTTGTTTACATGTTTTTACTTATTCTGATTAAGGCCCAAATTTACAGTCATTAGTTAATTATTAGTCAACTAAAATGGGTAAAGAGCGGTAACCCTATCAACTATAAATAAACAAGCAAAAATAAAGAAATCAAGAATATTTCACATCTTACCCTGCGTTTAGACGTGCAAGTACTTGCATACAAGTTCTGTGTACGTATTATCAACGAAAATTTCGAAAAAATGCCCAACTGTCTTGCAAGTTGCTTGAATGTTTACACGGGCAGGTGAAAATTCAGAACAACTAAAAAAATTTCTTTATTATTGAAGCTAAAAAAAGGGGTTGATTTTGTTTACTTTTTAATGCAGAGTTGCCAATAATACAAAAACATTTAATTTTAAGGGAACCAGATAATATTGAATTTTATTCGTATTTTTCTACGATATTTATGTTTTAAAACTTCATTAACTGCTTGATTTACGTATATTTAAGGAAAATAGTATCAAATTAACTTTTAAATTTAATTAAAATCAGTAAAAATACAATAACGTTATATTGCAATCCAATTAATGTGTGCTAAACTGTTGATAGGGTAACACTGTTATTTAACTTGTCATTTTACTTGCTGCAAGTGTCGAAAAATCACTGTCTTGTAAAATCCCTTGCAAGTGAGCTGCAAGTGCGAAAAGTGCATGTGTATTAGTAAAAAAGTAAGACTGTATTGAGTTTTTCGAACTTGCACCTACACGTGTAAACGCTAAGTTAAGGCGGCAATTTAAAAATTGTTAAGCACACAAAGCAAATGGAGCAAATGTATTTTATCGCTCCTAAGAGTATGCTATATGCATGTAATAATTTCCAAAACATGGTGTAATAAGTATGCAGGTCCAACAGATACAAAAAAACTAGATAATGATTGTCAAAAAAAAATACACGTGCTAGACGTTGCTTATGTACCAGAACAAAAAATAATCAGCTGACGTTATGCTGCCACCTGTATACTTATTGCACCATATTCGAAAGCATCTAACTAATTGTTACTTAGCGTTTACACGTGCAGGTGCAAGTTCGAAAAACTCAATACAGTCTTACTTTTTTACTAAACACTTACACTTTTCGCACTTGCAGCTCACTTGCAAGGGATTATACAAGACAGTGATTTTTTGACACTGGCAGCAAGTAAAATGACAAGTTATATAACAGTGTTACCCTATCAACAGTTTAGTACACATTAACTGGATTGCAATATATGATTATTGTATTTTTACTGATTTTAAATCAATTTAAAAGTTAATTTGATATTATTTTCCTTAAATATACGTAAATCAAGCAGTTAATGAAGTTTTAAAACATAAATATCGTAGAAAAAATACGAATAAAATTCAATGTTATCTGGTTCCCTTAAAATTAAATATTTTTGTATTACTGGAACTCTGCATTAAAAAGTAAACAAAATCAAACACTTTTTTTAGCTACAAAAATAAAGACATTTTTTTAGTTGTTCTGCTCTCGCCGACATTTTAAAATGAACTTTCACCTGCCCGTGTAAACATTCAAGCAACTTGCAAGACAGTTGGGCATTTTTTCGAAATTTTCGTTGATAATACGTACACAGAACTTGCATGCAAGTACTTGCACGTCTAAACGCAGGGTTAACCAATGGCATTTGACGGTTTAACTAATGGTAAACAAAGAAGTGTGAATAAAATCTGTGGCCAGAAGGAATAACAGCTAAAGTCGCTTTATCATTATACTTTTATTTATTTCTCTTAAGTTAACTGTTGTTTCATTATAAATTAAATTACAAATTAATATAGTCTAAAATTGCTAACATCGAGCCTGCAAAGATTAGCTTAATCCAAATTCCCTGATTTTTGGTAACGATTTAAAAACTATCTTTTGACCGCTCTTTAAAATCGAGTTTAGTCGTTATTCCTTGTGGGCACAGAAATATCATTGGCTAAACTATTGTCATTAGCTAACTAATGACTGCGAATTTGGGTCCAAAAAATATTTGCTCCATTAGCTTGTGTGCTTAAAAATTTTTAAATTGCCGTCTTAAGATGTGAAATATTCTTTATTTCTTTATTTTTGCTAGTTTATTTATACTTGATAGGGTTACCATTCTTTACCCATATTAAAAGTTTAATGGTGTTTTCTTTTCTACAAAAAAATGCTACATTTCCATACAGAAAGAACAATTTAGTGTTCGTTTCTTAAAAATGTATTGCTCTGTAAAAGGGTAGTGTTTTATTCTAAAAAAATCACCCTCAATAATGGTGGAAGGCATTGAACATTACGCCCCGTATAAATCGACAGTGCTGATAGTGCCCTGAAAAACAGTTGACTTTTGTTTATAAATAGTGTTACCAGACGAAGTTGAGAAAAAATCGCCTCGAATTAGGAAGTAAAAAAGTTACGTTTTTAACATTAATTTCTCTACTGTTTTATAGAAAAACTATGAGAAAACATTACATTGTTAATGCTAGATTGTGAGTGATATAGAATTTTACTGGATTCGGTGTTATGAAATTGCTCGCAAAAAGACTTCAAATGAAAAAAATCTTTTAAACTTTGGGTCGATCAAGGCGAATTCAGTACCAGCTAGCCCTATCATCACGGATGATCATCAGCTGATTACACCCAATCAGTCAAACTCTATATAAGAAAAGAGAACAACTTTAACCCGAACTGTCAAAGCACAAATAAAAATAGTCCTACACCTACTTTGTATGTGTGTTGTTTTGATGATAAGGCCACTTGATATTAATTCGCTTTGGGGTCGATAAATTGGCAATCTGGCAGCTGTATCTCTTTGTTTACATATTTTATACAAATAAATTAAAGAATTATTTAAACATTTTAAACCACTTTAAGGAACAAAGTTAAAAATATGGATATTGCCGCATCGATTATATGTGCAGAAATGACAATTAGTCAATTATTGGATTCATCCTCCTCATCTGATGAGGAAAAAATTTATTTAAACGAAGCCCTCATCCGCATGTCAAAGGATTTGTTGAAAATGTTGTCCATGCATATTCCTAGACAAATGTATGTACATTTACTTACTGTATAATTAATAAAATACAAGTTTCATTAATTTAAAAAATTTAGTTTAAAAAGAATTTTCGTATTAGCCGTGAAAGTGCAACACACATTATTGAAAGATATTCGGAATCATATGCAAGAAGGACGTACAAAGGACGAAGGGTACAGACAAGCGCTGAAACACAGGTTTTGTGGTAAGCATAAGAAAACCGAATGCAAGTAAAACGTATGTACTTTTATGTATGTAAAATTTAATTATTTCATGTACATAGGTTTAGTGGCAATAATACTACTTTTCGGGAAGTAGCCAACATTTTTGACATGTCATAGTCAAATGTATACGCATGCGTCAAGAATGTTTCAAATTTTCTAGTCGATGACATGGCGCCAGAGGAAATAAAATTCCCTCGATCAGAAGACGAGAAAGAAAAAGTTGCCAATGATTTTAAAAAGGTTGGATATTATGTTTAAATTCATACGTACTTTTATTTTATATTCGAAGTATGTTTTAGGTTGCAGGGACTCCCAACGTCTTAGGATGCATTGATGGAAGCTACATCAACATTAGGACACCAGCACACAAAATTCGTTCAACGTATGCAAATAGACACGATGGGGTATCAATAACACTCCAAGGTGTTTGTGATGCAAATTAAAAATTTTTGGACGTTTTTACTGGTGTTCCCAGCAAAATTCATGATGCACGGGTGCTAAAACTTTCTTTCATCGGGAAAGAATTACCCTCTTTCTGTTCTCCTAAGTATCACTTATTGGGGGACTCGGCATATCCTCTAAGGGAATACCTTTTGACGCCTTATAGGGACTACGGAAGCTTGAGCGAATCACAAAAAAATTTCAATATAAATTTTTGCCGAACGCGAATCAAAATTGAAAATGCCTTTGGCGTACTCAAATGTCGTTTCCGACAATTAATGCGCATAGATTTCCATCATGTTGACACAATGGCGAAATTTGTTGTTGCGTGCTGTGTTCTTCATAATATTTGTATAGTGAGAAACGAAAGCCTTCCAGAAGAATCTTTTAATACTGAAATCAGTAATAATTATGACCATCCTGCGGAAAGCGATAGAAGAGACATCCTACAAACACAATTAGGACAAATCAAAAGGGATGAAATTAAAAATATTTTATTCAGTTCTTGAAACTAATCTTTATATCTAGTTACATAAATTGTTTAATGTTATAATTACTAACTTAATTTATATTTAGACTTTTTAAGTTGCTTTTGAATTTCAACTTTAATTTTTAGTATTTTGCTCCTTGGCTCGGTTCGGCTTTTTCCAAATCAAATTCAGGTTTTTAAAAAAGAAATTCTGAATTTTCAAAATCAAATTGCGTATTTTACAAATCAAATTCAGCATTTTTCAAACCAAATTCGGCATTTTAAAAATTAAATTCAGTCTTTTTTAAATAAATTTTTCTCAAAAAGGCCTGGTTTTTATTTTTAAAGTCCCGAATTTGGTTTCCGAAACGCTGACTTTGATTTGTAAAATACACAATTTGATTGGAATATATTTAAAATGTCCACCCCCTTATGTAAATAGGACACTTACCTATTTTTGTTATTCCCTTGACGTGATATCGGCAAATACTTCCAGAATAAGGGGGATAAATTATAATAAGGAACAACAAAAAAGTGCATTTATTTTATTTGCTTAATGTAATTTTTATTTTAATATATTTAATTCATTTGGTTTTGTTATGTTTTATTTAAATTGATCGATGATCTTACTTTTAAACAAAAAAACAGAAAATATATTTGAAAATTAACATTTAAAAATCCATTGTCTCTTGGTAATATTTTCCAATTGAATTGTAGTTTAATATTTGTACTTCGTTGAAATTAAGGAATGTAGAAGGCATAAACATTTTGTCAGTAGTATGTATTAAAACATAAAAGTTTGTTGGCGTTTGCTCTAAGGTAACTTCTCGAGAATTTTTTGAAGAACGTTTTGCATATTTTTAATTTCTGCAAGCCTTTCTCTATGGCGTCTGTCCTTAGCTTCTTCTTTTTTCTCTGCTATTTCTACTAAGGTGTTATTAATATTGAATTTTTTTCTTTCTTTTGTACTTTTTTCTGAATTCTCTAAAATTTCTTTTTTTATTTTCTTATGGCTGCTGATTTGAATTTCTGGCTCTATAGAATCATCTTGCGAACAAATTTTATTCAGTTCTTCTTCAAGTTCCACTATTTTTCGTTTTGCTCCCGTGCTGCTATTATTTTCTATGGAAAGTTTCTTTCTTTTTAACACCGTCTTATATCTTTCCTCACATTGCTTAGGAGACATCTTGGATATTTCCGAGGAAATACTTATCCACATTTCTTTCTTATTTTTGAATTTTTTTAATGGACCAACGTCTGATAAGTGTGTGCTGTATAAGTCCAAGAGTTTTTTCGTGTCTCCTTCTGTCCAATCTAGAAGCAATAAGAAAACAATGTATAAAAAAGATTAAAATACAATAAACCGCACATTACAACGTATCAAAGCATTCTGTTTCTTATTTGATACACCTAAGGCAACTGTTGCGATGACCAGTATTGAAACATTTTTATACCAGAGACGATTGCTTGAAAGAGCAACAAAACTATGAACGAGCCAACGGTCAAATCAACATGCCTTTGGTTGTATTAGGCTGCCAAAAAATATGTGTTAATTCCTAACTGGCTATAGTAGATTTCAACCCAAACACATAAATCTGGATTGATACTATTTTGCTTTGCCACTGTTCTTCAAGCACTTTAACTAGAAGAACGCTAAGTTCAATAAAAACACAAGAAATATGATTTACTACTGAACTGATAATTTGGTTTTATTCACGTCTTATATACTAAATTAAATTTAATAATAATAATCAATTATTCATAAGTAATACACTAAATACATGCGTAAGCAATTAACACAATACTGTAACAGTTACCTCTTAAGTATGTCAACAAATAGCTGAGCAAAGAATAGTAATAGTTGCAATTTAATGTCCCAATTACCGATTTGTATTTAGTTAAATAATAATTAATTACAGTTGTTTTGAAAGTTAACAAAGCAAAGAAAGAACAAAACATAATTAATATTAAAACTGTAATATTTGCAATTTAATGGTCAGAGTTCTAGTTACCTTTACATATTTCGTTAAATGAATAATTAAATGCATGCTTAAATGACCTATTAAAACTTTTGTTTTTGCAAGTTAATAACTAAAGAATATATTAAAATAACTTAATAATTAACTCTTTCTGGGTGTTAACATAATTAACCCTTTCTGGGTGTTAACATTCTCCCCGACGTTGAACAGCGTTCAACATATTTTGCCTAGGTAGTGGTGGATTGTGATCTGGACAACTCGGAAAGTCTAATGTTGATGGATTTGGCTTGTGGTCTGAACAACAGTGAATGTCTAATGTTGATTGAACTAGTGCGCTTCCTTTTGAAGGCGTAGGTGGAGATTGAGTTTCTTCCTTAGTAATACCTTTCTGAGATCTTGTATGTAGTGTAACTATGGAAAAGGCAAGCAACAAAATTATGACTAAAACTAATGCAGTGTAGCTTACTGCATGATGATGTATACTATTTGATTTTATTATTTGTGGAATCTGAATTGAAGTTGATCCTTTTAATTGTTTTTGGAGGTTGTCAAGTTGAATTATTTGTGTGTTAAATTCCTGAGCTGTAGTATTTAGAATTCTATGCAATTCTTGAGAACTACTGACAAGCTCTATTGGTTTAAATCTTGAATACGAGGTATGTGTATTTGTAATTATTTCAAAATGACCTCGTATGATAATGGCGTCACTTTTTACTACACAATCTGGTTCAATTTGCATTACTCCGGATCCCTTTAGTGTAAAAAGTTGTGTTTCTGTGTTGCAAACTGCTGACATCTCAATTTCTTTAATGGTAGAATATATCCATTTATTCTGGTCTACTAAAGGAGTCCATGCTGAATTTCCTTGCAGTTGTTGTAATAAAGATTTCGCATGAGGTCATATCTGAGTCCCTTCTAAGTTTCGTTTGTTTATTTTTGCATATGTGTACATCAGGCTTGGTTTTCATGCAGTTGTGAACATCTTCCGTTGTTAATGTAATGAATTGGTCTCTGTGTGAATTTGCTGCTAAATAAGAACTATCCAATGTAATTGCAATAAGTTTGTCGTTTTTAATTATTGGAACTGGTATTATTTTGAACAATTCCAATATCTGTTGATCTACCAATGGCAATTTAACCTCAAATACAACTTCTGTTTTAGTTACGGCACCTTTAACAGTCATTAATTTGTAGAGCTTAATCAGGTTGTCATCTTCAATTGGAAGTGCATGATAGGCTGGGAGATGAGCTCTAATAGTAGTAAGTTCGTCTTTTAGTTGATGGGGTGACAATAGCAATGGACTAATTCGTGCATTATGGGCGTCCGTGAGTACATTGATTATTTCAGATTCTATTCGCTGGACATTTGTTGCCATTAGTGTCAATTGAATTAATACAAGTTCCATTACTTGAGTTTTACTGGTTTGCTGGGATTCTTTGTTAATGTAATTGAGCTGATTCGCAAGATCAGTTATTCGTTTTTGAGTTCTGATTTCATCTTGTTTTATGATATTTATGATTGAGTCTATGATTGAGGTTTGATTTTTTAGCAGTAATAAAATGTGATCCTTTTCAGCTCTAGCCTTATTTATGGTGTTTGTCATTTCTTCAGCATATTCTGAATCCAAGACAACAAACAGCGATCTGGCGACGTTACCAACAATGTTAAATGCCGCTCGTTTGAACCTGTTTGATGAAAATATTTCCCTTTCTTGGCATAGCTCATCTCTTATTTGTTGAAAGTGTTTAACAAAACTGTTGCATATGTGCGTCTGTTGGTGTTCTGTACAGAGTTTCTCGAGTGCAAGTATTCCTGAAGATAGTGCATCGATTTCTGATGAAAATGGAGCTAAATTGTAATAGACCATAATTTTCCATTCGTCTGTCACCATCCTTACTGTCCCAATGCCTTCAAAATATATTCCTGGGTCATTTTGAAATTTATTTATTTGAATATTGTTGCAGAAAATAGCTGGAATCAGCATAACTGTTATCAAGATACTCAGCAATACAGAAGATCCTGGAAAGCGTATTTTTTTCAGAATGGTGGACTCTTCATCATTCTCTTGCCTTCGGGACTTATTACTTTCTTTTACTGAATGTTCGTCTTCGTGAAATAGAAAAAAGCAAAATCGGAATACTATGCCTCGAAGTTCTCTACTGCCATAGACTCGAAAAAAACTTGGAGAACGATTCGCGAAATTGGCATCGGCAAACCTGGTAGCCAAGAACCTTGTGCTATCGATGCTAATACCCTAAATACTCAATTTTTAAATATTCCGAATGTGGCACCAAATATTGATTACTATAATTTCGCTAATGATATCTCACATAATAGTTTCAATTTTACCAACGCACTATAGGTTAAACGGCTACCAAAACTGTGCTAAAGTCCAATTTTTCAAGTGCAAATATTGCACTTTTCTTAATGTCATTTTGTAACCAATACTTCAAATTAACTAAGTAAGCTTTTTGTTTTTGGTTAATATTAAATTCCGTTTGACAACACGCAGTCGAAGTCATTGCATTGTAATCACTTAATAAATTTTGTTGAAAAGCCTGTATTGCTTTTAAAGATTCAATTGCTTGTTTAAATAATTTCGCGAGTTATAAAGAAGAAAGTGAAAATGGAGAACAATAAATTAAGTAAGTTTTAATGTTTTTTGTTAAAAAAGGTGATAAATTTGTTTGACTTGCTTGAAATAAAGCCACGTTTTTAACATAACCTTAAAAGTACTGCGATTGTTTTCAAACTGTAACTTCGTGGAAGCTTTTAAAATTTCGGCGAAGATCGGCGGATTGAATGCAATCATAAATGAATATATTGAAATGTTATAAAGCAATTCCCATTTACATTTAATAGCCATTTTTAGCCGTTTTCGAATAATTCCATATTTTTTAGGTTATTGCGTTTTAAAAAAAGCTGAGTTGTTTGAAATTTGGTTTAACGAAAATTCAAGGCAAGACAAGCAGGATAAACTTGTGAATTTTATAGACGACAAAATTGGTAAAAATGAAATTTCCGATGACTGCACCAAATGTATTAAGGAAAAAGTGCGCCTTTTCTGTAAAAACATATCAGAAATGTGGGCGAAATATGGCAAAAGTATTGGGAAGGACAAAAAGTCTGAAAAGTTTCGAAGTGAGTATGTCACTTGGCTCAACGCTGAAATAAGCTTCGAAAATGAAATTAAATCTGGCAAAGTGACTTTTTCTGCTCTTGGACGTCCTCAACTTGCATTTTGCGAAAAGTCTGAGTACGGAAAGAGGAAAGCAGCAGCAGACCTTTCAAGCGGAACAAATAATGAAACTGAGCTATTAGTTCGTGCGGCAGCAACGTCAGCTCGAAAACAAGGAAATGCAGACTTAGCGGTGCTTCTTAAAGGATCACTAGCAAGCCTTGCAAGGCCTTCAAAAATAAAAAAATTGTGCACTGAAGTCCATCAAAAACCTGTTGTATTTTCTGCGGGGGAAGCATTAGCTTTTTTGCTCGAAAATAATTTTACAAAAGAACAATATAATTCAATACGTCGAGAAAGCAAATTAAGGAACTGCGACATTTATCCCCATTACAACGAAGTTGCTGCTGCAAAATTGATGTGCCGACCTGATGGAATAATAGCAAGCGAGACAACAGCAAGAGTACCCTTGGAATCGCTTCTATCACATACTACTAAAAGAATTGTTGAAATGCAGAAGGAGGTCTTTGAATATGTAATGGATAAAGAAAATACCAATTATTTAAAGTGTAAGTTGATATTAAGTTACGGTTTCGATAGTAGCACCGGTCAAGCGCAATTTAAACAAGCTTTTAACGAACCAAGCACGTCGAATCATTCCGATGCGTCGCTTTTGGCAACTACAGTTATCCCGTTAAGACTTTTGGTCACGTCAGGACAGCCTATTTGGAATAATCTTACTGCGCAATCGACAAGGTTTTGTCGGCCCGTTAAGTTAGAATACGTCAAAGAAACAAAGGAATCTATCTTGAAGGAAAAATCAGACTTGAAAAAAGAAATTGACGCATTAAAAAGTATACACATTACGATCAGCGAAGGGAAAATTGTGGAAGTGTCCTTTGATTTGTATTTAACACTTAATGACGGGAAAGTTTTGAACATTTTGACTGGAACCAAATCAAATCAAACTTGCCCTATTTGCGGTTCCACACCAAAAGACTTCATGAATATAACTAATTACACTTCTGAAAGATTTCGTGCAGAAGATTCTAATTGTAAATTTGGTTTAAGCCCATTGCATTGCTGGATTCGATTTTTCGAGTTCATATTACATTTAGGTTACAAATGTGAATTGCAAAAATGGCAGACACGATCTGAAACCGACAAATTGGCTGTTTCAAATAGAAAAAAAAATATTCAAGACGCTTTTTGGAGAGAACTGGGTCTCCGTGTGGATATGCCAAAAGTTGGCGGATTTGGCAGCACAAATGACGGAAATACTGCGCGTAGAGCATTCACCGATCACGAAATGTTTTCCAACATTACGGGCGTTGATCAGACATTAATTTTCCGTTTTAAAATTATTTTAATTTGTTTGTCATGCCAGTATCCTCTGAACTCAACAAAATTTGAGACGTTCTGCTTTCAAACAGCGGATTTGATCCAAAAGCTTTATTCTTGGTTGCCGATGACAGCTACAGTCCACAAAGTGCTTGTACATTCCAAGCAGATTATTGACAACACTGTGCTTCCGATTGGATACTTTGGAGAAGCAGGTGCTGAGTCCAGGCACAAAATTTATAAGGCTGACAGATTGCATCACGCTCGTAAAAACAGCCGATCTAATAATCTTTTGGACATATTTAATAGAGCTACTGATACGTCCGATCCGCTTATCTCATCAAAATATTTAAGCAGACGCATGCGGCAACAGAAGCTATTACACTTTCCACCTGAAGCTATCGAGTTGTTAAGCATTGAGAGCCCAAGAGAAGACATCAACGAAGATGAAGAAAACAATGAAAATGAAATTTTATCACCAACATCTGTGGATGTATTAAATAATTTATGTTTGCTGAATGAAATTGAGGACTAATATTACGATTGAAAAATTTAAGTTTTTTGTAGGGTGTTTTTTATTCGGATTGAATGTAATTAAATTTTTAAGTTTAAAATTTTAAGTTTTTATAAATTTTGGTTTCCTTTATACCTTACCTTCCTTTTTGTTTTAATTTCCCTTAAAATTAAGCATTAATTTACCTGTTATTAATTTTGCACAGAAAAAGTAGTCATTTGACCTATAGTGCAACGTAAGGCAATTTGATGTCTTATCGAGTTGGCTATCAATAAAATCCAATGCAGTTGGTGTAGATGGAATAGATCCTAGGTTTTTGAAGATTCTAATTCCAAAACTTCTTCCGCTCATAACTTTTGTTTTTAACAAGATTTTTACCACCAACCAGTATCCAAAAATTTGGAAACTGGCTAAAATTATTCCTACTCCTAAATCCAATTCTGATTATAGGCCCATAGCAATCTTGCCATTTTTATCCAAAGTTTTTGAAAGATTAATCCATAATCAAGTTACACAATATCTTGAAACCAATAATATGCTGACTGATCGGCAATCTGGCTTCCGTAAAAATCATAGTTGTATAACGGCTCTTGTAGATGTTGGTGAAGATATAAGACAGCAGGTAGAGTGCGGTAATGTTACATTTTTAGTTCTCTTGGATCACTCCAGAGCGTTCGACACGGTTGACCATAGTATTTTGTGTCTTAAACTTAAACATATGTTTGGATTCGCATCAACTGCCTCAGGTCTAATATATTCATACTTAGTCGATAGATACCAATATGTTGAAACGCCTACCTCAGTTTCAACACCTTTGTCATTAATTCGAGGTGTTCCGCAAGGCTCCATCTTAGGTCCTCTCCTTTTTTCACTATACGTGAATGATCTTCAGGGCAAACTCGAATACTGCAGGATTAGATTGTATGCGGACGATGTTCAGCTTTATATTAGCTGTTGCAATACTGCCGTTGATGAATGTGTGAGGACCTTAAATCAGGAGTTAGGTCGTGTCTACGAGTGGGCCACAGCTAATGGTCTAGCAATTAATCCTACTAAGTCCAAGTGCCTGATTATTAAAAAGAGGTTAACAAATTTTGATTGCAATCCGATTTTAACATTAAACAACCAGTCCATAGATATTGTACATTCTGCTAAGAATCTTGGTATATATTTTAACAGCACTCTCACTTGGTCTAATCACGTTAATTTTGCATGCGGTCGAACGTTTTCAATGTTAAGAAATCTCTGGCAAACTCAGTATTGTACTCCAATTAAAATTAGAATAATCCTTGCCAAATCGTATTTAATACCGATTTTATTGTACGGCTGTGAACTTTTTTCCAGCTGCGATAGCGTAAGTAAAAGAAAACTTAACGTGGCCTTTAATAACATTATTCGGTACGTATATGGTCTCAGAAGATATGACCATATTTCCCCATACGTAACCTTGCTTTATGGCATTACTTTTGATGATTATGTAAGAGTGCGCACTTTACTGTTCATGTATAAAATTATATATACACATCAACCTGAACATCTCTTTGAACGTTTAAGCTTTTCAACGCTTGCTAGAGGTAAAAGACTTCTAGCGTTTGGTCATCGAACTCTGGTTTCTAAATACCACTTCTTTATTAATGCTGTCAGTCTCTGGAATGGAATCCCTTATAGAATTCAGACCATTAGTAACGCACGTCAATTTAGGAAAAGTATTTTTTGTCATTTCTCATGTTGAATATATTTTTACATACATATATTGTTTTTTGATAGTATAACACTGTAGGTTTTAGGTTTTAATTTTTTCAAGTTACATATTTTATTTTCTTTTTTAATTATTATTATTTTAGCTGTTTTTTTTTTAAATTTGGTTAACTTTCTGAAACTATATTATATTAGATTTTAAATTTCATTTTATATTTTTTTATATTTTAAAAGCGCAAACTTAAATCCAAGTTAATATTGTTTTCTGATTTATTGTATTTACATATGCTCAGTTCCATACTGTAATATAAGACTTAAGTCTTAAGTCGAAAATAAATAAATAAATAAAAAAATAAATAGTCGGTGTATAGGTCTTCTTATCACTCCGGATGCTGTTTTGATATCTGCTACTCGCACCCTTCCATCGTTGCCTTCGTGTGTATGAAGAATTTTTCCGACTGGCCAACGCATAACTGGTATGTTATCTTCCTTTATGATAACCATTTGTCCGTCTTTTACGTTTTGATAAGCTGATTTCCATTTATATTTTTCTTGCAACTGTTGTAAGTATTCCGCTGACCAACGTCTCCAGAATTCATGTTTAAGATGAGACACTAACTTCCATCGTTTGGCGAGGGACGTGTTTACGTGTTCTGCTCTGCTGTCCACTTGCGCTATGAGTGGTTCTCCAATTAGGAAGTGACCTGGAGTCAGTGCAGTTAAGTCATTTGGGTTGGATGACATTGGGGTTAGTGGTCGAGAATTTAGGATGGCTTCTATTTCGATAATTACAGTTTCCAATTCTTCGTGAGTTAAGGAAGCCGTTGAAACAGTTCGAAGCAATAATTGTTTAGCCGATTTAACAGCTGCTTCCCACAATCCTCCAAAGTGAGGGGCTCTAGGTGGTATAAATTTGAACTCAATACCGTCCTTATTACATGATTGTATGATCCTTTCCTGCGAATTTTTAGAAAAGATTGCATCATTCAGATCCTCCAACTGATTTCGAGCACCTATGAAATTTGTAGCGTTGTCCGAATATATGGTTTGGCAGCGCCTTCTACGTGATAGAAATCTTTTAAGGGTTCCAATAAATGCATCTGTTGTTAATTCAGTTACAACTTCCAGATGTACTGCCTTTGTTGAAAAACAGACAAATACAGCTATATAAACTTTATGAGGTTTTTTACCTCTTATTTTGTAATGAACCCATAAAGGACCGCAATAATCAACTCCTGTTTTAATGAATGGTCTTGCTGGCGTTACTCTGTTTGCTGGTAGATCTCCCATTATTTGGTTCAGGAGTCTTAGTTTTGCTCTTTCCACAATTCTCTTAATTCCTCGTATTTAGTTTCGTAAAACTCGAGGGTTCTTCGATCTTGAGAAGCCTTTTTGATATTCGAGACTATCCTTTCCATCTCAATTGCTCTCACCTCCTGTTGAGATATTAGACTCTCCAAGTTTGACATGTTGAATTTTCTTGCGCTGAGTAAAGTTGAAGAAAATTTATCGCCGAACTTGTTGATGATGTATGATAAGCAAACTGTCTTGATGGGTCACTGCTTTGACTTGAAGCAAATGAAGCACACTGTATTGCCTTGATGATAAGCAAGATGTCCTCGATGATTAGTAAAATGTCCTCGATGATTGGGAAAATGTCCTTTAATGATTACCAAGATGTCCTTGATGATTGCCAAGGTGTCCTTGATAGTAATCTACCTTCAAGGCTGGTTGCGTATTTTTAAAAATTTAGGGGTCACCAAAAAAATGTTAATTCCTAACTGGCTATAGTAGAATTGAACCCAAACACATAAATCTGGATTGATACTATTTTGCTTTGCCACTGTTCTTCAAGCACTTTAACGAGAAGAACGCTAAGTTCAATAAAAACACAAGAAATATGATTTACTACTGAACTGATAATTTGGTTTTATTCACGTCTTATATACTAAATTAAATTTAATAATAATAATCAATTATTCATAAGTAATACACTAAATACATGCGTAAGCAATTAACACAATACTGTAACAGTTACCTCTTAAGTATGTCAACAAATAGCTGAGCAAAGAATAGTAATAGTTGCAATTTAATGTCCCAATTACCGATTTGTATTTAGTTAAATAATAATTAATTACAGTTGTTTTGAAAGTTAACAAAGCAAAGAAAGAACAAAACATAATTAATATTAAAACTGTAATATTTGCAATTTAATGGTCAGAGTTCTAGTTACCTTTACATATTTCGTTAAATGAATAATTAAATGCATGCTTAAATGACCTATTAAAACTTTTGTTTTTGCAAGTTAATAACTAAAGAATATATTAAAATAACTAAATAATTAACTCTTTCTGGGTGTTAACATAATTAACCCTTTCTGGGTGTTAACAATATGAACGGTGAAGACGACAGACAATTTCAAATACGTATGTACATTTATACACATACATGCATATATTTATTTAATTATGTACATATATATATACATCTATACAAACAATCTGCAATAGTCCACAGGTGCTGTTTAACTTCGTGTTTGCTATTGCTTTGTTTTCGCTTCCAGCTTCATTTTCATCTTTAGCGGCCACAATTTTTCGCAGCCTTGTTTTAAGTATCACTTTTACTTACATTGAGCTGTTATCGAGTAAATTGGAGATTCGTCACTCATTTTTTATTTATGCACTTTTATTTTGAAATAGTTATTTTTTGGGATCTTGAAATTACTTTTTTAATTCTGTAAAAAAATGTTGGTGTCAGCTGTTAAAAACAGGGCGTTCCACTTTTTCATAATATATATATATATATATATATATATATATATATATATATATATATATATATATATATATATATATATATATATATATATATATATATATATATATATATATATATATATATATATATATATATATATATATATATATATATATATATATATATATATATATATATATATATATATATATATATATATATATATATATATATATATATATATATATATATATATATATATATATATATATATATATATATATATATTAAAACATACTATTATTCCCAACTTCTTTTAGAAACTCTATAGAAATTTGCTCGTTTTGGGGGGAGAAATATTTCCTTTTCCCCACCTTGTATCCGCGCCTGTATATATATATATACATATGTATATACATATATTTTTTATTTTATTTGGCACGATTTTCCGTCATCCCACGTCAAATTTGGTTTGTAAACAGACCGCTTTCGGCTTTGTGCCATCTTCAGTGTTCTATTGAATACTAAATCGTTTTTCTGTTGTCCGTTGTTTCTTTTATAATTCGTTGGTATACCTAACTTCCTTCCTTGATCCCTTTGTGTTCTGCTCACTCTTTCTCTCTCGCTCTCTCCCTCTCGCCTTTATATGATATTGTGTGTCTCCACCTGCTACCTGTTTCTCTTACTTTCGTCTTATTATTATGTGTGTGTTTAATATTTTGTTTATAATCTGCGCTATTAGTTATCAGTTGTTTTATACCTACGTAGCACAGTGGTCCAAGACGCCAATCTAGCTGGAAAAAAGTCAATATTTTTATGTTTCAAAGTTCACATAATTTGTTTGGTAATTGTTAGATAACTATCCACTGTGCATAACTGTATTACAGGTTTTTTTTTAGTTTTTGCTTATTTGCTTTGTTATGATGTTTTGAAAATGAACAATTGCATTGTCACTGTTGTTATAGCAGCTCAGTCGATTGACAGCATCACATTTGAACTGATCGTAACATCAAAGAAGAGCAAATTTTGACTTTATTTTTTTACACTGCATTATGTCAGGTATGTTTAAGCTATATTATAAATAAATGTCGAATTTGAATGCTCTGTATGCATAATAATAGATAAGAGGAAATATGTGTTTTGTGTGGTAAAAATTTAGCATTTTTTGGTTTTTAGAGTAACTTTTAAATAGGATTCCCGTGAAATGAGTTGTGCCCTGTTGATATGTGTAATGTCCACTTTAGATGGTAAAAAAATTAGCTGCAATTATTTACCGGTAAACTTTTTATATACATATATAGATAACATACCCATAACACGGAGAGAACTAATTATATAATGTGTGGATTGCCGAAATGGAAAGCAAAAAAAGGGTAGAAGTTGTCATTAGCTATTTTCTTGCTAAAAGTGGGATACAGAAAACTAAAACAGAAGATTATTGCAATAAAGTTAAGTTAGCTGTACGGAGATTAACGTATTCAATTAACGAAAGATGGATAAAAGCAAAAAGATCTAAGAAATATTTTGAAGACTCCAACAAAACTTGGTTGAATGGAGTATTTAATCTTCCTTCTGAAAACGTGATTAAAATTCCAGAGGATTTAGGGATCCAACCGTCAACGTCAAATTTTGGTAGACCTCGATCAGATTTTTCATGTAAATCTGAAAAAGGGAAGCGCTTGGAAGTGTCGACCTTAGTTAGTGGATGTTCACCTGAGAAACTAGTTTTCGCTACTGGCATTAGTCTTTATAAATCTGGCAAGAGGGATGCTGCCGCGATTCTAAAGAACATAAATGAATCTCCAACGAGAGCAACTAAAATTAAAAAAATTGTTAATGCACAATCTAAGGAACCAGTGCCATATACAGATGAAGAAGCATTACGTCTGTTTATCGATGGAAAATATACAAAAGCAAGTTATAATGCGATGCGTACTGGTGCTAAGATCCGTAACGCGGATATATACCCATCGTATCATAGAATTTTGAAAGCTAAAGAAAAGTGCTACCCAATTAATGGAATAAAGGTATCCGATGTAATAGCAGAAGTGCCTCTGCAGGACTTAGTTGATCACACTTCATGTAGAATTTTACAGTTACAAAAAAGGTAATAGAGGAATTCAATTATACGGAATTGACTTTGATTTATAAATGGGGATGTGATGGTAGCAGTGGCCATTCAACCTATAAGCAAAACTTTAGTTCAAACGAATTCCGTAAAACAGATGAATATTTGTTTGCAATTTGCTTGGTACCTTTGCAGCTAAAGTACGATAACCATATTATAGGGGAAAACCCACGTCCATCATCTACACGTTTTTGCAGGCCGATTAAACTGATTTTTGAAAAGGAAACAAAATCTTTGATTCAAGATGAAACTAATTACATTCAAAATCAAATTAATGCAATAGTGTCAACAGTTTCTAACATTGAAGATAAAACAGTTATTGTTAAACATGTGTTTTATTTAACAATGATTGATGGCAAGGTTTTCTCAATTCTTAGCGATTCCTCTACTCAAAGATGTAGTATTTGTGGAGCAACGCCAACCGTTATGAATAAATTGCAGGAAATTAAAGCCTTGAATGTAAGGGCCAATCTTTACGAATATGGGTTATCGACATTGCATGCGTGGATAAGGTGCCTGGAATGTGTATTGCATATATCTTACAAAATTGAAATTAAAAAATGGCAAGCTCGTAGTGAGTCCGATAAAGCTTTACAAAAGAAAAGAAAAGATGAAATAATTAGCGCTCTGAAATCAGAAATGAATTTGCTTATTGATATTCCTAAGCCGGGAGAAGGAAGCACAAATGACGGTAATACCGCTAGAAAATTTTTTCAACAACCTTCCTTAGCTTCTCAAATAACAGGAGTGAATGAAAGTTTAATAAAAAGACTAGGAATAATTTTGAGAACTATGTCATCTGGTTATGCAATTAATGTGGAAGCATTCCGAAAATATGCGATGGAGACTGCGGAACTATACGTAGAACTGTATGAATGCCATCGAGTGTCCACAAAATTTTGATTCACGGCGCAGACATAATTCAAAATGCGGCACTACCAATAGGAATAATGTCAGAGGAAGCACTAGAGTCTCGAAACAAAGATTTTAGATTTATTCGCGAACATCACACTAGAAAAATGTCACGAGAGAAAACAATGGAAGATCTTTTCAATTATTTGCTTCTGTCATCAGATCCATTAATTTCATCTTTTTCAACAAAGCCATTTCTTAGCTCTCGAAATGAAGAACTATTAGGTGATGAAGACATTTCGTTACTTTTTGATCCTTTCATACAGGAAGATGTAGAATAATTTAAATAAATGATTATTATTTTAAGTATATATTAATATTCTTATGTTGTTTTGTATATTAGTGCAATATATCCATTCGAACCTAGTGGAGTACCCAAGGGAGCATATTGGTGGTGGGGTCTCCTTTGTTATGTGTTAAATTTGAATGAAACTTTTTACTGAAAATTTCGTAATTATTACAAAGAATTTGTTATTTTAAAAATTTTCATATATATCTTCAATCTTAAAAAGAGGTGCCCGAAACCATCTTTCGAGTAGTCCTTCAAAATATTGCCGAAATGGGTATTCGGCACCTCTAAATTAATACATTAATATTTAGTACATTTTCATATTCTTAAAAATGTCATAAAAATTGCCACGCCTATTTCACCTACAACGCCCATTTTTGGTACAAATAATGCTTTTAATAACAAATACATAATTCCAAAATTTCATACTTATAGCTGCTTCTGAAGAGAAGTTATGACTTTTTTTCCAGCTAGATTGGCGTCTTGGACCACTGTGCGTAGGTAATAATCCGTAATTGTACGATTCTGGGTAATCCTTTTGTCTTGTTCATTTTCTACTACGTCTATGGCATGGAAAAAAGTAAGAACAGCGATCTTACTTTTTCCCGATCATGAAAAAAGTTCACGCACCAAATGCATTGAAGTTTTCTATATCCGATTTTTTATTAAAAGAAATAGTTTATTTTATGTGATTTTTTTACAAATTGTACTTACATAACCGTTACCCACTATTTTAAGTCAACTTATTTGGAGAAAAATATGTCTTTTTTTATTAACATAAAAATAAAAAAAAACGTACATACATATCGTGAACTCAGTATTGGTTTAGCCCATGTGCCAAAAAGTCGGAATGGAGAAAAACAACAAAGAAGATTTACATCAACTTTTCTCAAAATATATCCGATAGAATTTTTTTGTATTCTCACCACTGCTTCCGGCTGTTTGGAAGAAAAATGTACACTTTTGTGAACTTTCATTAGAAATGGACATCTTTTTACTGAAAGTAAAATATCTTGTTTTGTGCTCCAGTAGCCACTTCTTTTATTTTATTTGTAAAAAGTAGCTTTTGTTGCTCCATGTGTATACTAACTGCTCTGTATTGAGTAACTTGTTATTGAGATGAAATTTTCTACTTTTTATTGAAAATAAGCGTATAAATGTTATTAGAAAAGATATTTACATGGAATAAAAAGTTAATTGTTCAGTTCACAAGCTCGTATTAACGTCGTATGTGTTGTGTAATCGTCTAAGTATACAATATTTTATTTTTGTTGTTGGTAATTTACATACAAAAGTGTGCTATAATTATGCGATTGAATTTTATATGTTCTTCAAATACCCTGCAAAAATTATTGGTCTACATGGTCCATTTTAGCTGATATGGACTAGTTACAACATGGTCCTATGTAATGCAGCTACGGACCACTTTCAAACAAATGTTCGTGTTTTAGCACGAAATGTAGTGTTGCCAAGAATGTTATTTCATAAAATATCATCTATTACCAGCAATATGGTAGCCATGATGGCACAAAAGCTTATTTGTGGTTATAATGAATGTTTGTAATTAAAAGTTTATTTTTTTGGTAAAAGCGAAAAAATAAATAAAAGTGAGTTTGGTTTATAACAAATCAAAAATGCAGTGTAGCTTAAAAGGAGACTTATTGAAGCAGAGGGAAAATCATTTACGTAGACTACAAAGTGAAAATGAGAACTAGTTTTCTGTTTGTGAACCATGGAGTAGTGACATAGAGTAGTTTCAAAACTAGTCCCTGTAGATGCTCCATGGAGTAGTTACATGGTCTAGTTTTTGGGTTATTCCGATATAATGCAAAGCTGGACCACGTGGTCCAGTCCTAGGACATCGCAATGTTAAATGGACCACGTCTAATGCATACGTTCGGGGTAGCTTGGGACTAGTCCTGGTCCAGTACGGAGTAGTCCTTACACGCATGTATGGAGTAGTCGCGATTTTTGCAGGGTATTTCATAAAATATCATCAATTACCAGGAATATGGTAGCCCTGATGGCACAAAAGTTTATTTGTGGTTACAATGAATGTTTGTAATTAAAAGTTAAACAAAAGTGAGTTTGGTTTATAACAAATCAAAAATGCAGTGTAGCTCCCACCATAAAAGGAGACTTATTAAAGCAGAGAGAAAATCATTTACGTAGACTACAAAGTGAAAATGAAAACTAGTTTTCTGTTTGTGAGCCATGGAGTAGTGACATAGGGTAGTTTCCCCTGCAGGTGCTCCATGGAGTATTTACATGGTCTAGTAGTTTATGGGTTAGTCCGATGTAATGCAAGGCTGGACCACGTGGTCCAATCCTAGGACATCGCAATGTTAAATAGACCACGTCTAATGCATACGTTTGGGGTAGTTTTTCAGAATCGAAAAATTGTAATGGGTTAAAAAAAAGCACTTAATATTTTATTTCTCTGAAATTTTATTATTACTTTTAGAAAAAATTTTTCCTTTTCCTAGAGAGAAAGTGAATTAAAAATAACATTTCTCTAGCTATTAAAAGTTATTGGTTTTAAAATCGACAATTTGCTTAAAATTAGAAGTGAAAAGTGATAAATATAATGTGTTTTCTTTAATTTTTGTTTAAGAGGCTTTTTATTTTAATTTTAAATCAATGAAGATTTTGTATACTTTGGGACGTCCTTATGGTAGTCCTCTACAATGTATAGCAAGTACTGTTTATCGTCTTCGTTGTGTGTTAAGCATCTGTTAAAGTCTGTTATTAGTTTGACTTTTCTTTCGGCGGCATCATTCACAACAGTAATGCATTTGACGATCTGTTCCCCTTTACAAAATGCTTCGCGTTTCGGCCAAGTTGACGGATCAAAGCGTAAGAAATCCACAGAAATTTCCAAACGAGAAAAAAAATTTTTGTTTTGGTAGTAACAAAAGTGCTTAAATCCTTGGATGTGAGTAATTGCAATTCAACAACGCTTGCACACACTTTTTTAGAAGGAAAATATCAACATCATCACAAATAAGATTATCTTTATCGGACTCTATTTGCAACGCCAAACCATCTTCACCTTTATTTCTGAGTCTACATGGGGATCAAAAAAGGCAAGTGTAACTGCTTCCTCTGATAAATACGACAGATGGTTCCGAATTTTTTCTAAAAGCACTGTAGATATTTTTTTTAATCAAAATAACCAATAATCCCCTTTATCAGTTGCATATCTCTATTTGGCGCTTCAACTGCATTTGTGGTTCTGAACCAGTATGGAATATAGAGACTTACTAAGAAAATGGACATATTACGAACTCCATTCAACTGACTCGTAGAAAGTTTAAAGTGTGCATGAAAAATATACATTTTTAGACAATAGATAGCATTGGACATGAATCTTGCTTGAGACGTCGCTCCAGGTGCACGAAATGTGTAATTGGGAATGCTATCACCTAGAAAAATTAATGCAAGTTGTAGGAGTTCTCTATAATCATGCCGAATGTGGACTTTCGCAAAATATTTCAGACAAAACTGCTTGCGTTCCTCGACTGATATGACATCCAAAACTTGTCCATCCTGCATACAAGTGCTGTATCCCTTTGAATTAAGTGTCTTCCATTCCCGTGCAAAACGTTCGAAAATCGCCACCTCTGGTCCACTTGATTTTCCGAAATTAATTTCAAATACAGCTCTTAAATGAATTTCTACAATATGGTGGCGACATGATAACCACAAAAAGCTGTGTTCCAGTTTGCGTTCCAATAAAGTTCCTGCACCACTATGAGGGCCAGTATTTGCAGCAGTTGTATCAAAACATGTCATTTCTATTGAATTCAGTATATTTATTTTTAGCAAATAGTCGTAGACTGATTGAGCGACTGCAGCACCAGTTCCATCTTCAATGATGGGGATAGCTATAAATTTTTCAACGTTCTCCGACGTGAGCACAATAGCCAAGCGATCAACTTTATATTTTTAAGCTCAAAGAAAAACTTATAGCTTGGCCAAAATAAAAAAAATTACCTTGAAATTTTCAATACATAATTTCTTTGCCAGGACGGCGACGATATTTTTACGCTGTTCACGCAAACTTATGCAATTTAGAACAAGATCCTCAATATTGTGACCCAACGCTTTGTCAGTTGCACTGATGAAGTGTATAGCTAATGGAGATGACATATTTCCAGCATCCATACAAGCTAGCATTCTGTCGTCTATAAAATTTTTCTTTCCACGTTTTCGAATCGGCTTATTGGAGCAACTTGGAATGTTATCAGTCTGTTTTACATCCTTGGCCTGCACATCATCTCCCGATTCATCAATCTCAAATTCAACATGTGCCATAGTTAAGACTATATGAAATTAAGTGCAGGAAACAAATAGCCACTGTGTGTCCAAATACTACATAATAAGTAACTGAGGTGCCCTTTTTCTCTTCATAATTTTCTTTTCGACGTTTTTCATCTTTCAATCTTTGTTGTAACTTTCATTTTTCCTTATTTATGACATTTTGATCGACACAAGTCATGCTACCAACACGCCCATTTTGTCGCTGCTTCGTTAAGAAGTCTCTATCTTCCTGTATATTTATAAGCTTGAGAGCGCCAACGTGGGCAATGTCAAATAAATTGTTTAAATTTTCCTTAAAGTCATTTTCTATTTTGCTATGATTCGGGAACTCATATGTACATCCTTTTTGGAATTTTCTCCACTCTTCATAAAGTTTAATGACTTTTGCAGCACATGTTCTTTGATCTGGCGTTGGGATTCCAGCTTTTTCCCAAAAGTCAATATTTCACCCAACACCAATCCCGCACTTTCTTTAACTGTTTTATTTTCACAACGTACATTATAAAAAAACACTGAAGCACTTGCTGTTTTGATGGCAATTTGACACCAAGTATGTTGGGTTCACATTTACCAATCAAGTATACATTTGCGTCAGCAGATCGAAGCCGTTTTAACGATGAGTTTGTCTTCTGAGCCATTGAATTACAAAAATTAACAAAGTATTTTATTTTATATAAGGTAAACTTTTCTCAACAATATTCAACTTTGCAATGACAAAACTTTACATATTCATATCAACAGCAGTGCCATGTGCTCACCAGCAGTACTGGAATAACGGTACGCTTAGACAAATATGCAGTTGTCAACAGCTCAAAGCATAGAAATTTTGAGGCAGTTTAAAAACAGCGACAAACAAAAAATTTTACCGATTTTCAACAATAGTTGTTGGTATAAATATTGTTAACATTTTTAAATTTCTATAAATATTTTTGTCTTACTATAATAGCAGAAACACCATTTTTGCAACTTAGATCTCAATTAAAAATTATAATATACATATATAAATGTATTTTGGTGGCATTGCATACTACAACGTTAATACAACTAATGAATAATTTACAGGTTATAAATGATGTTCTAATTTATAGTAGTTTTATTTATAGTATTTCTAATTTAAAAAAATGATAAAATACAAAAGAAATAGTATTTTGGTGGTTTTTCAAAATGTTGACCTTTGACCTCATTATGGCACAGGTTAACACCATCCGATCAGCCTGAAAATTTGCTACATCAATTTTGGCATCAAATCGCATAATTTCATCGCTACCCGAATTCAAAACTCCAAAAAATAAAAATCCCCATATTAGATGTGCCAGGTCTAATATATATATATATATATATATATATATATATATATATATATATATATATATATATATATATATATATATATATATATATATATATATATATATATATATATATATATATATATATATATATATATATATATATATATATATATATATATATATATATATATATATATATATATATATATATATATATATATATATATATATATATATATATATATATATATATATATATATATATATATATATATATATATATATATATATATATATATATATATATATATATATATATATATATATATATATATATATATATATATATATATATATATATATATATATATATATATATATATATATATATATATATATATATATATATATATATATATATATATATATATATATATATATATATATATATATATATATATATATATATATATATATATATATATATATATTGTGGACACAGAGGTTGCAATAGCGATGCTACCAAACGAGGAGCAGGATCAGGCCAGACACACATGCAAACGAATAATAGAGAAAGAAGTCAAATCAAAAAGGAGGTCAAACAAGGAAAGCAAACCAGTTAGAAATCTGAAACAAAACTTAAATCCAACAATATCGTAGCAACGAAAGCAGATAAAGGAAATACAACGGTATTAATCAACAAGGATGAGTACATCGAAAAAACGGAACAGTTAATAGTGGATACTAAATGCAGGAGAATTAGGAAAGATCCTACAGACGAACACCAGGCAAAGATCAAGGAAATAATAAAAAAGGCAACCAAAGTAATAAAACCAGGAATATCATATTCATTAACACTTATGAACCCCTCCGCTCCATCTATGATCGCTTTACCAAAGATACACAAGCCAAACACGTCAATTAGACCCATAATTAATTACAAATCTGCTCCGAGCTATAGATTATCGAAATACTTAAAAACAATACTGAAGGATACCTTGGAACTAGAGAACAAACACACAATAGCCAACACCACGGAACTAGTTAACAAGATAGAGAGCACACATTAATCAGAAAATACTAAACTAGTCTCATTTGATATAAAAGACTTATATCCATCAATCCCAACAACAGAGACAATAAACATTCTGCATAAAACACTACTCAATAAAACAGAAGACGTGTAATTTTCAATGCAACTCGCAAGCACGCTAAAAGCCACATTGGAGCAAAATTACTTCAAATTCAACAATAGCATATATAGGCAAATCAACGGACTAGGTATGGGAAATCCAACATCAGCAATACTCATGGAAGTATTTATGCAAAATTTAGAAGAGAAATACGTAGAGGACTTAAAAACTAATTTTGGGGTAAAATTCTACGCAAGATACGTAGACGATATTATATGCGTACTAGAAGGAAATATGGAGGAGCAAATTCTGGATCTACTGAACAAACAACACAAGAACATAAAATTTACAATGGAAGTGGAGGAGAACGAAAGGATAAATTACCTAGACCTAACGATTAGGGCAAACAAGAGCTTAAATAGAGTTGAATACAAAATATACAGAAAACCAACGGCTACAGATACAATAATACACAATTTATCAACCCATCCTCAACAACATAAAAACGCAGCAATTAGGCAATTAATAACGAGACTTGAACGAATACCCCTAACACGTGAGGCTTATATGAAAGAGATAGGAATAATATATAACATAGCGGAAAACAATGGATATAAAAAAGACCTAGTTGACAAGATTAGAAAGGATATCCAAGCAAGTAAGAAACGAAACAGAGAACAAGAACAAGAAAGGAAAACCTGGGCTACTTTTACGTATAAGGGAAAATCAACATACAAACTGGCAAATTTTTTTAGAAAACACAACATTAACACAGCATTCCAAACAAGAAACAACTTGGGTAGAATACTGCAAAACAGAACAAACGAAACAGACTTCATGGATAAACAAGGGGTGTACAAATTAACTTGCACATGCCAACACAGTTATATCGGACAAACTGGAAGAAAGATAAAAACAAGATTTCGCGAGCACATGAGAGACTACAACAAGAAACTGAGAGAACCAGGAATAATAACAGAATCACATTTCGCAAACCACATATTCGATAACAAATGTACACCAGGACATATTAGAAAAACAGTTAATCTATTACAAACACAACATAAAGGACGGCGACTGAACGTATTAGAGAACATGGAAATATACAAACTAAAAATATTTGACGGAAGAATAATAAATGAACAAATAAACACTGCTTCAGACGTAATATTTGAACCGTTAACATATTTTTACACAAAAGAACACAATAGTCCAGGCAACGTAGTAGAAAATGAACAAGACAAAAGGATTACCCAGAATCGTACAATTACGGATTATTACCTACGTAGGTATAAAACAACTGATAACTAATAGCGCAGATTATAAACAAAATATTAAACACACACATAATAATAAGACGAAAGTAAGAGAAACAGGTATTTCCTTTTCCCCACCTTGTATATATATATAAATATATATACATGTATATATATGTATATATGTACATATATATTTTTTATTTAATTTGGCACGATTTTCCGTCATCCCACGTCAAATTTGGTTTGTAAACAGACCGGTTTCGGCTTTGTGCCATCTTCAGTGTTCTATTGAATACTAAATCGTTTTTCTGTTGTCCGTTGTTTCTTTTATAATTCGTTTGTATACCTAACTTCCTTCCTTGATCCCTTTGTATTCTGCTCACTCTTTCTCTCTCGCTCTCTCCCTCTCGCCTTTATATGATATTGTGTGTCTCCACCTGCTACCTATATATATATATATATATATATATATATATATATATATATATATATATATATATATATATATATATATATATATATATATATATATATATATATATATATATATATATATATATATATATATATATATATATATATATATATATATATATATATATATATATATATATATATATATATATATATATATATATATATATATATATATATATATATATATATATATATATATATATATATATATATATATATATATATATATATATATATATATATTATATATATATATATATATATATATATATATATATATATATATATATATATATATATATATATATATATATATATATATATATATATATATATATATATATATATATATATATATATATATATATATATATATATATATATTAAACCTGGCACATCTAATATGGGGATTTTTATTTTTTGGAGTTTTGAATGCGGGTAGCGATGAAATTATGCGATTTGATGCCAAAATTGGTGTAGCAAATTTTCAGGCTGATCGGATGGTGTTAACCTGTGCCATAATGAGGTCAAAGGTCAACATTTTGAAAAACCACCAAAATACTATTTCTTTTGTATTTTATCATTTTTTTAAATTAGAAATACTATAAATAAAACTACTATAAATTAGAACATCATTTATAACCTGTAAATTAGTCATTAGTTGTATTAACGTTGTAGTATGCAATGCCACCAAAATACATTTATAATTATATGTATATTATAATTTTAATTGAGATCTAAGTTGCAAAAATGGTGTTTCTGCTACTATAGTAAGACAAAAATATTTATAGAAATTTAAAAATGTTAACAATATTTATACCAACAACTATTGTTGAAAATCGGTAAAATTTTTTATTTGTCGCTGTTTTTAAACTGCCTCAAAATTTCTGTGCTTTGAGCTGTTGACAACTGCATATTTGTCTAAGCGTACCGTTATTCCAGTACTGCTGGTGAGCACATGGCACTGCTGTTGATATGAATATGTAAAGTTTTGTCATTGCAAAGTTGAATATTGTTGAGAAAAGTTTACCTTATATAAAATAAAATACTTTGTTAATTTTCGTAATTCAATGGCTCAGAAGACAAACTCATCGTTATATATATATATATATATATATATATATATATATATATATATATATATATATATATATATATATATATATATATATATATATATATATATATATATATATATATATATATATATATATATATATATATATATATATATATATATATATATATATAGGTAGCAGGTGGAGACACACAATATCATATAAAGGCGAGAGGGAGAGAGCGAGAGAGAAAGAGTGAGCAGAATACAAAGGGATCAAGGAAGGAAGTTAGGTATACAAACGAATTATAAAAGAAGCAACGGACAACAGAAAAACGATTTAGTATTCAATAGAACACTGAAGATGGCACAAAGCCGAAACCGGTCTGTTTACAAACCAAATTTGACGTGGGATGACGGAAAATCGTGCCAAATTAAATAAAAAATATATATGTATATACATATATATACATGTATATATATTTATATATATATACAAGGTGGGGAAAAGGAAATACCTGTTTCTCTTACTTTCGTCTTATTATTATGTGTGTGTTTAATATTTTGTTTATAATCTGCGCTATTAGTTATCAGTTGTTTTATACCTACGTAGGTAATAATCCGTAATTGTACGATTCTGGGTAATCCTTTTGTCTTGTTCATTTTCTACTACGTTGCCTGGACTATTGTGTTCTTTTGTGTAAAAATATGTTAACGGTTCAAATATTACGTCTGAAGCAGTGTTTATTTGTTCATTTATTATTCTTCCGTCAAATATTTTTAGTTTGTATATTTCCATGTTCTCTAATACGTTCAGTCGCCGTCCTTTATGTTGTGTTTGTAATAGATTAACTGTTTTTCTAATATGTCCTGGTGTACATTTGTTATCGAATATGTGGTTTGCGAAATGTGATTCTGTTATTATTCCTGGTTCTCTCAGTTTCTTGTTGTAGTCTCTCATGTGCTCGCGAAATCTTGTTTTTATCTTTCTTCCAGTTTGTCCGATATAACTGTGTTGGCATGTGCAAGTTAATTTGTACACCCCTTGTTTATCCAGGAAGTCTGTTTCGTTTGTTCTGTTTTGCAGTATTCTACCCAAGTTGTTTCTTGTTTGGAATGCTGTGTTAATGTTGTGTTTTCTAAAAAAAATTGCCAGTTTGTATGTTGATTTTCCCTGATACGTAAAAGTAGCCCAGGTTTTCCTTTCTTGTTCTTGTTCTCTGTTTCGTTTCTTACTTGCTTGGATATCCTTTCTAATCTTGTCAACTAGGTCTTTTTTATATCCATTGTTTTCCGCTATGTTATATATTATTTCTATCTCTTTCATATAAGCCTCACGTGTTAGGGGTATTCGTTCAAGTCTCGTTATTAATTGCCTAATTGCTGCGTTTTTATGTTGTTGAGGATGGGTTGATAAATTGTGTATTATTGTATCTGTAGCCGTTGGTTTTCTGTATATTTTGTATTCAACTCTATTTAAGCTCTTGTTTGCCCTAATCGTTAGGTCTATGTAATTTATCCTTTCGTTCTCCTCCACTTCCATTGTAAATTTTATGTTCTTGTGTTGTTTGTTCAGTAGATCCAGAATTTGCTCCTCCATATTTCCTTCTAGTACGCATAATATCGTCTACGTATCTTGCGTAGAATTTTACCCCAAAATTAGTTTTTAAGTCCTCTACGTATTTCTCTTCTAAATTTTGCATAAATACTTCCATGAGTATTGCTGATGTTGGATTTCCCATACCTAGTCCGTTGATTTGCCTATATATGCTATTGTTGAATTTGAAGTAATTTTGCTCCAATGTGGCTTTTAGCGTGCTTGCGAGTTGCATTGAAAATTACATATATATATATATATATATATATATATATATATATATATATATATATATATATATATATATATATATATATATATATATATATATATATATATATATATATATATATATATATATATATATATATATATATATATAGGTAGCAGGTGGAGACACACAATATCATATAAAGGCGAGAGGGAGAGAGCGAGAGAGAAAGAGTGAGCAGAATACAAAGGGATCAAGGAAGGAAGTTAGGTATACAAACGAATTATAAAAGAAGCAACGGACAACAGAAAAACGATTTAGTATTCAATAGAACACTGAAGATGGCACAAAGCCGAAACCGGTCTGTTTACAAACCAAATTTGACGTGGGATGACGGAAAATCGTGCCAAATTAAATAAAAAATATATATGTATATACATATATATACATGTATATATATTTATATATATATACAAGGTGGGGAAAAGGAAATACCTGTTTCTCTTACTTTCGTCTTATTATTATGTGTGTGTTTAATATTTTGTTTATAATCTGCGCTATTAGTTATCAGTTGTTTTATACCTACGTAGGTAATAATCCGTAATTGTACGATTCTGGGTAATCCTTTTGTCTTGTTCATTTTCTACTACGTTGCCTGGACTATTGTGTTCTTTTGTGTAAAAATATGTTAACGGTTCAAATATTACGTCTGAAGCAGTGTTTATTTGTTCATTTATTATTCTTCCGTCAAATATTTTTAGTTTGTATATTTCCATGTTCTCTAATACGTTCAGTCGCCGTCCTTTATGTTGTGTTTGTAATAGATTAACTGTTTTTCTAATATGTCCTGGTGTACATTTGTTATCGAATATGTGGTTTGCGAAATGTGATTCTGTTATTATTCCTGGTTCTCTCAGTTTCTTGTTGTAGTCTCTCATGTGCTCGCGAAATCTTGTTTTTATCTTTCTTCCAGTTTGTCCGATATAACTGTGTTGGCATGTGCAAGTTAATTTGTACACCCCTTGTTTATCCAGGAAGTCTGTTTCGTTTGTTCTGTTTTGCAGTATTCTACCCAAGTTGTTTCTTGTTTGGAATGCTGTGTTAATGTTGTGTTTTCTAAAAAAAATTGCCAGTTTGTATGTTGATTTTCCCTGATACGTAAAAGTAGCCCAGGTTTTCCTTTCTTGTTCTTGTTCTCTGTTTCGTTTCTTACTTGCTTGGATATCCTTTCTAATCTTGTCAACTAGGTCTTTTTTATATCCATTGTTTTCCGCTATGTTATATATTATTTCTATCTCTTTCATATAAGCCTCACGTGTTAGGGGTATTCGTTCAAGTCTCGTTATTAATTGCCTAATTGCTGCGTTTTTATGTTGTTGAGGATGGGTTGATAAATTGTGTATTATTGTATCTGTAGCCGTTGGTTTTCTGTATATTTTGTATTCAACTCTATTTAAGCTCTTGTTTGCCCTAATCGTTAGGTCTATGTAATTTATCCTTTCGTTCTCCTCCACTTCCATTGTAAATTTTATGTTCTTGTGTTGTTTGTTCAGTAGATCCAGAATTTGCTCCTCCATATTTCCTTCTAGTACGCATATAATATCGTCTACGTATCTTGCGTAGAATTTTACCCCAAAATTAGTTTTTAAGTCCTCTACGTATTTCTCTTCTAAATTTTGCATAAATACTTCCATGAGTATTGCTGATGTTGGATTTCCCATACCTAGTCCGTTGATTTGCCTATATATGCTATTGTTGAATTTGAAGTAATTTTGCTCCAATGTGGCTTTTAGCGTGCTTGCGAGTTGCATTGAAAATTACACGTCTTCTGTTTTATTGAGTAGTGTTTTATGTAGAATGTTTATTGTCTCTGTTGTTGGGATTGATGGATATAAGTCTTTTATATCAAATGAGACTAGTTTAGTATTTTCTGATTAATGTGTGCTCTCTATCTTGTTAACTAGTTCCGTGGTGTTGGCTATTGTGTGTTTGTTCTCTAGTTCCAAGGTATCCTTCAGTATTGTTTTTAAGTATTTCGATAACCTATAGCTCGGAGCAGATTTGTAATTAATTATGGGTCTAATTGACGTGTTTGGCTTGTGTATCTTTGGTAAAGCGATCATAGATGGAGCGGAGGGGTTCATAAGTGTTAATGAATATGATATTCCTGGTTTTATTACTTTGGTTGCCTTTTTTATTATTTCCTTGATCTTTGCCTGGTGTTCGTCTGTAGGATCTTTCCTAATTCTCCTGCATTTAGTATCCACTATTAACTGTTCCGTTTTTTCGATGTACTCATCCTTGTTGATTAATACCGTTGTACTTCCTTTATCTGCTTTCGTTGCTACGATATTGTTGGATTTAAGTTTTGTTTCAGATTTCTAACTGGTTTGCTTTCCTTGTTTGACCTCGGGTAGCGATGAAATTATGCGATTTGATGCCAAAATTGATGTAGCAAATTTTCAGGCTGATCGGATGGTGTTAACCTGTGCCATAATGAGGTCAAAGGTCAACATTTTGAAAAACCACCAAAATACTATTTCTTTTGTATTTTATCATTTTTTTAAATTAGAAATACTATAAATAAAACTACTATAAATTAGAACATCATTTATAACCTGTAAATTATTCATTAGTTGTATTAACGTTGTAGTATGCAATGCCACCAAAATACATTTATACATATATGTATATTATAATTTTTAATTGAGATCTAAGTTGCAAAAATGGTGTTTCTGCTATTATAGTAAGACGAAAATATTTATAGAAATTTAAAAATGTTAACAATATTTATACCAACAACTATTGTTGAAAATCGGTAAAATTTTTTATTTGTCGCTGTTTTTAAACTGCCTCAAAATTTCTATGCTTTGAGCTGTTGACAACTGCATATTTGTCTAAGCGTACCGTTATTCCAGTACTGCTGGTGAGCACATGGCACTGCTGTTGATATGAATATGTAAAGTTTTGTCATTGCAAAGTTGAATATTGTTGAGAAAAGTTTACCTTATATAAAATAAAATACTTTGTTAATTTTTGTAATTCAATGGCTCAGAAGACAAACTCATCGTTAAAACGGCTTCGATCTGCTGACGCAAATGTATACTTGATTGGTAAATGTGAACCCAACATACTTGGTGTCAAATTGCCATCAAAACAGCAAGTGCTTCAGTGTTTTTTTATAATGTACGTTGTGAAAATAAAACAGTTAAAGAAAGTGCGGGATTGGTGTTGGGTGAAATATTGACTTTTGGGAAAAAGCTGGAATCCCAACGCCAGATCAAAGAACATGTGCTGCAAAAGTCATTAAACTTTATGAAGAGTGGAGAAAATTCCAAAAAGGATGTACATATGAGTTCCCGAATCATAGCAAAATAGAAAATGACTTTAAGGAAAATTTAAACAATTTATTTGACATTGCCCACGTTGGCGCTCTCAAGCTTATAAATATACAGGAAGATAGAGACTTCTTAACGAAGCAGCGACAAAATGGGCGTGTTGGTAGCATGACTTGTGTCGATCAAAATGTCATAAATAAGGAAAAATGAAAGTTACAACAAAGATTGAAAGATGAAAAACGTCGAAAAGAAAATTATGAAGAGAAAAAGGGCACCTCAGTTACTTATTATGTAGTATTTGGACACACAGTGGCTATTTGTTTCCTGCACTTAATTTCATATAGTCTTAACTATGGCACATGTTGAATTTGAGATTGATGAATCGGGAGATGATGTGCAGGCCAAGGATGTAAAACAGACTGATAACATTCCAAGTTGCTCCAATAAGCCGATTCGAAAACGTGGAAAGAAAAATTTTATAGACGACAGAATGCTAGCTTGTATGGATGCTGGAAATATGTCATCTCCATTAGCTATACACTTCATCAGTGCAACTGACAAAGCGTTGGGTCACAATATTGAGGATCTTGTTCTAAATTGCACAAGTTTGCGTGAACAGCGTAAAAATATCGTCGCCGTCCTGGCAAAGAAATTATGTATTGAAAATTTCAAGGTAATTTTTTTTATTTTGGCCAAGCTATAAGTTTTTCTTTGAGCTTAAAAATATAAAGTTGATCGCTTGGCTATTGTGCTCACGTCGGAGAACGTTGAAAAATTTATAGCTATCCCCATCATTGAAGATGGAACTGGTGCTGCAGTCGCTCAATCAGTCTACGACTATTTGCTAAAAATAAATATACTGAATTCAATAGAAATGACATGTTTTGATACAACTGCTGCAAATACTGGCCCTCATAGTGGTGCAGGAACTTTATTGGAACGCAAACTGGAACACAGCTTTTTGTGGTTATCATGTCGCCACCATATTGTAGAAATTCATTTAAGAGCTGTATTTGAAATTAATTTCGGAAAATCAAGTGGACCAGAGGTGGCGATTTTCGAACGTTTTGCACGGGAATGGAAGACACTTAATTCAAAGGGATACAGCACTTGTATGCAGGATGGACAAGTTTTGGATGTCATATCAGTCGAGGAACGCAAGCAGTTTTGTCTGAAATATTTTGCGAAAGTCCACATTCGGCATGATTATAGAGAACTCCTACAACTTGCATTAATTTTTCTAGGTGATAGCATTCCCAATTACACATTTCGTGCACCTGGAGCGACGTCTCAAGCAAGATTCATGTCCAATGCTATCTATTGTCTAAAAATGTATATTTTTCATGCACACTTTAAACTTTCTACGAGTCAGTTGAATGGAGTTCGTAATATGTCCATTTTCTTAGTAAGTCTCTATATTCCATACTGGTTCAGAACCACAAATGCAGTTGAAGCGCCAAATAGAGATATGCAACTGATAAAGGGGATTATTGGTTATTTTGATTAAAAAAAATATCTACAGTGCTTTTAGAAAAAATTCGGAACCATCTGTCGTATTTATCAGAGGAAGCAGTTACACTTGCCTTTTTTGATCCCCATGTAGACTCAGAAATAAAGGTGAAGATGGTTTGGCGTTGCAAATAGAGTCCGATAAAGATAATCTTATTTGTGATGATGTTGATATCTTCCTTCTAAAAAAGTGTGTGCAAGCGTTGATGAATTGCAATTACTCACATCCAAGTATTTAAGCACTTTTGTTACTACCAAAACAAAAATTTTTTTTCTCGTTTGGAAATTTCTATGGATTTCTTACGCTTTGATCCGTCAACTTGGCCGAAGCGCGAAGCATTTTGTAAAGGGGAACAGATCGTCAAATGCCTTACTGTTGTGAATGATGCCGCCGAAAGAAAAGTCAAACTAATAACAGACTTTAACAGATGCTTAACACACAACGAAGACGATAAACAGTACTTGCTATACATTGTAGAGGACTACCGTAAGGACGTCCCAAAGTATACAAAATCTTCATTGATTTAAAATTAAAATAAAAAGCCTCTTAAACAAAAATTAAAGAAAACACATTATATTTATCACTTTTCACTTCTAATTTTAAGCAAATTGTCGTATTTTAAAATCTTATTTTTAATTCACTTTCTCTCTAGGAAAAGGAAAAATTTTTTCTAAAAGTAATAATAAAATTTCAGAGAAATAAGATATTAAGTGCTTTTTTTTAAACCATTACAATTTTTCGATTCTGAAAAACTACCCCAAACGTATGCATTAGACGTGGTCTATTTAACATTGCGATGTCCTAGGATTGGACCACGTGGTCCAGCCTTGCATTACATCGGACTAACCCAAAAACTACTAGACCATGTAAATACTCCATGGAGCACCTACAGGGGAAACTACTCTATGTCACTACTCCATGGCTCACAAACAGAAAACTAGTTTTCATTTTCACTTTGTAGTCTACGTAAATGATTTTCTATCTGCTTTAATAAGTCTCCTTTTATGATGGGAGCTACACTGCATTTTTGATTTGTTATAAACCAAACTCACTTTTATTTATTTTTTCGCTTTTACCAAAAAAATAAACTTTTAATTACAAGCATTCATTATAACCACAAATAAGCTTTTGTGCCATCATGGCTACCATATTGCTGGTAATTGATGATATTTTATGAAATAACATTCTTGGCAACACTACATTTCGTGCTAAAACACGAACATTTGTTTGAAAGTGGTCCGTAGCTGCATTACATAGGACCATGTTGTAACTAGTCCATATCAGCTAAAATGGACCATGTAGACCAATAATTTTTGCAGGGTATTTGAAGAACATATAAAATTCAATCGCATAATTATAGCACACTTTTGTATGTAAATTACCAACAACAAAAACAAAATATTGTATACTTAGACGATTACACAACACATACGACGTTAATACGAGCTTGTGAATTGAACAATTAACTTTTTATTCCATGTAAATATCTTTTCTAATAACATTTATACGCTTATTTTCAATAAAAAGTAGAAAATTTCATCTCAATAACAAGTTACTCAATACAGAGCAGTTAGTATACACATGGAGCAACGAAAGCTACTTTTTACAAATAAAATAAAAGAAGTGGCTACTGGAGCACAAAACAAGATATTTTACTTTCAGTAAAAAGATGTCCATTTCTAATGAAAGTTCACAAAAGTGTACATTTTTCTTCCAAACAGCCGGAAGCAGTGGTGAGAATACAAAAAAATTCTATCGGATATATTTTGAGAAAAGTTGATGCAAATCTTCTTTGTTGTTTTTCTCCATTCCGACTTTTTGGCACATGGGCTAAACCAATACTGAGTTCACGATATGTATGTACGTTTTTTTTTGTTAATAAAAAAAGACATATTTTTCTCCAAATAAGTTATGTTTGACTTAAAATGGTGGGTAACGGTTATGTAAGTACAATTTGTAAAAAAATCACATAAAATAAACTGTTTCGAGTAAAATATCACTTCTTTTAATAAAAAATCGGATATAGAAAACTTCAATGCATTTGGTGCGTGAACTTTTTTCATGATCGGGAAAAAGTAAGATCGCTGTTCTTACTTTTTTCCATGCCATAGACGATTTTGCAACTGGAAGTCATGAAAAGTCAGATTGGCAACCCATTTTCTTAGTTTCGCTACAGCTCCCTCTATGACGTAAACTACAATTTATTAAAAAAACAGATGAGCGAAAGCGAACCCAAAAACTAATTATTGTAAATTCAATTAAAAATACTTTTGGCCATATTTAAATAGGCAACCATACACCACTATATTCCACTGGCTCAAAAAAACTTTAAAAAAAATTTTGTTTCGTAAAAAACAGATGAGTGCAGAAATTTGCAGCCGGCTCTTACTTGAGGTCTACACGTAACATAATATGTTAGATGATATTGTCAAATTCAATCGCAGAGAGAATTATGTTACGTGTAGACTTCAAATTAGTGTTATCTCAATGTTATAAAAATTTTTATGAGAGCGTTGTTATAAGAAATTTTATAGCAACGATCTTATGAGATGAACTGTCAAAAAACACACGTACAGGAAAATAATTTGGTGTGCATGTGTGAGTGTTTATTACAATAAATTAAAAGCGATGTTTTTGACAAAGTTTGTATGTTAAATAAGTGAATAAATGTGTTTAATTGATTTATAAATTAAATTTTGTGTGAAAAACTAAAAATAAAATAAGTAATTGTGCAAAATTAGTACGTGTTAACTCGGTGAGCATTGGCATAAAATAAAATCTTGTAGGAAAAGTGAAATTACGTTTACGCCTTGTATGAGTTTAAGAGAAAAATCGACATTTTGTTTTTATTATTCTGCCGACGTTTTCTCTCATGTTATCTCAAAGTTAATATCGCGTGAAGACGCTGTGTTAGACTACTAGTTTATATGTACATATAAGCTGCCGAATGCGAATTTCATTTCCAGTAATATTTATTCAGTAACTAAATATTTTAACTAAATCTTTTACTACAACTTCCTTTGAAAAAGGTACTAAAATAATCTTTAGGTGAAATTAAACCATACTTACACCAACATTTTATGATCCTAAAAAGTTTATTTATATTGACAAAGACATTTTAACAACTAACCGCTCAGAAATGCCGCCCAGTAATAAACCACTTGTGAAAATGTTTTACTAAACTAAATTATAGTATTGGGGAAATGTTCTACTAAACTATATGATGATATTGCTAAAGAACTGAATTTATAGTTTTCACAATGATTGGCCATCGACATGAAAAACAATCGGCCAAGCGTGGATCGACGTTATCGCTTGCGTGTTGGCAAAGCTCTTTAAACGTTGAACGTCATACGTTGGCCCGATTGTATTTTTCTGAATGGAGTGATGTTGGGAAAACACTGAATTTTTAGTTTTCACAATGCTTGGCCATCGACATCAAAAACATTCAGCCGAGCATGGATCGACGTTATCATTTTCCTGTTGGCAGAGCACTTTAAACGTTGAACGTGTTACGTCTTGCCAACGTTTGAACCACCTTAGAACACGCTTTGCCAACGTTGGCCCGATTGTATTTTTCTGGGTGTTTTTAAAATTCGTTTTTTTCCTTGAAAGGTGTTGCTTACAGCTTGGTCACATTTTTTTCGAAAAAGTGGTTAGTTGGATGGGGGAAGATTGGTACCCCGCATAACTCTGACATTTTTCACCCGTTTTTTTAAATTCTTTTTTGATTTGAAAGGGTTTGCTTAAGCCGCAAGTCCCATAATTTTTTTAAAATCGGTGGGAAATAATAATTAATTTTTTTGATTGAACCCCTTTCAGTTTGGTCCCATAAAAGTGGAAATGGGGAGGAAAAAAGGGGTAGCACGTTATATTGGTTATAGAATCAATCTGCCTTTTCTTGACCGATTGCAATATTTTTTTATTTGAAAGGACGTGAAAGGTTTGGTGCTATAAAAAATTGCGGACGAACACACAATTAATAGAAGTACACACCATTTGACCTAACGGAAAATTGCGTCCGTTTTGCAATCTGTTCAATGGGAAATTTGCATTGAAGTCGGTTTTTTTGGCAGAGTTATTTCATCCATATTGCTAGACCAGATAGACGATGAATAACGCATTAAGGATCTCTTCTCAGTATGTTTAAAGCCCGTGCATCGCCGGGTCGAAAAGCTAGTTAAAATAAATAAATTTGACCTTTGATATACATATTTATATTTATTACCAATTTTTATTTATGTATAGTATTACATGTACGTACATACTTATGTACATATGTATGTATGTATAATTGTTAAATGTTTATGTGTATATATATCTATTTTTAGTTGGGCGTACACTTTGCTTCTAAAATTGAAAACAATAAAATTTATTAGTAATAACGAGATACATCTATACATCTTAAAAATCAAAATAAATAGGAATAAACTTAAAAGTATAATGAACAAGTTAATGATGAACTTACTTACATTCAGTTAAATTTACAAAAATATTAAAATAAAGAGGGGAATACATTCACTACAGTCTAAAGTATTTTTATAAATGTCTAAAAAGCTTAAAGTTACACGTTTGGACAAATCTAGATGTAAAGATTTACTAAATTAATAGTAAATAATACCACGTTTAAAAGAATTTCTTATTTGCAAATAAAAATGTAGTGCTGCCAAATATTTTTTATTGTAACTTACTAACTCACAAAAACAATTGCTGATTAACGCGCTATTTGCAAATAAAAAGTTTGACGTGCCACCTTTATATATATATTTGTTAATAAAAAATAATAAACAAATAAATACACTAACACCATGATCAGGGGTTTATAACTGTTCAAAAGTATGGCTGAAGTCTACTGACGATTTGGTAAAGCAGCAATCAAATCTATATAGACAATGCTTAACCATCACCAAATAAATTTCACTTTAAATAAATATACTAACAAATATTCAGTGATTTAATAAGTTACAATACAAAAGTATTTGGAAGCATTTTACGTTCTTTTTGTAAATAAGCACTGCGTATAAAAGAGGTATGAGATAGATTACTTTATTATATATAGAAAAGTATTCCCCCTTATTATGGTTCGCGTTTTTCGACTTCAACTTCGACATTTTGTACTAGATTAAAGAAAAATGTTGCGTTTTTTCTTTACTCTTTTACAAAATGTCGAAGTTGAAGTCGAAAAACACCAAACACAATAAGGTCCATTGTATCTATGTATGTATGCATGTATGTATGCAGGTTTAGTATGCATTGCAAAATTTTGGTCTTATGATATACAATTTGTTAATGGTTAATTCACTTTAGAATATTGAATATCTGTGGGTATGTACTGATACGATAGAATGGCTGTTCTGACATTTTGGTTGTTTGTTTTATTCACTTGATTTCTCAGTTAATTTGGATACATATAGTACTGAACTTCAATGTCTATAAATTACGTTTTTTAAACTGATTCTGATTTTCGAGATTTACCGTTATATGGAAAATTAAGGAGGCTGCGATACATAAATTGCTATAACTCGAGAAGTAGCCGTTGGATTTAATTAAATAAAATACCAAGAAATTGGGACTAAAATTACCTTCAAAATACGTTCTTATCAATTCTTGGCTTGTAGCTTTGAAAAAAAAGCATTTTCCCAAGATTATTTTACTTATTTTTACTTAGGCCCAAATTTACAGTCATTAGTTAATTATTAGTAAATTAATATGATAACTATTGTTTAACTAAAACTTCGTATTTACAGTGTATTGTTTAACTAAAATTTTTAATATGGGTAAAGAATGGTAACCCTATCAAATATAAATAAACAAGCAAAAATAAATAATATTACACATCTTACGGCGGCAATTAAAAAATTTTTAAGCACACAAAGCTAATGGAGCAAATGTTTTTTGTCGCTTCTAAAAGTATGCTATATGAACGTAATAATTTCCAAAACATGGTGCAATAAGTATGCAGGTTCAATAAACACAACAAAAAACTAGATAATGCTTGTCAAAAAAATACACGTGCTAGACGTTACTTATGTACAAAACTACCAGAACAATATATAATCAGCTGACGTTATGCTGCCACCTTTATACTTATTGCACCATGTTCCCAAGCATCTAACTAATTGTTAACCAATGGCGTTTGACAGTTTAACTAATGGTAAACAAAGAAGTGTGAATAAAATATCATTGGCTAAACTATTGTCATTAGCTAACTAATGACTGTGAATTTGGGCCTTATACGTCAAACACTCGTATGATTATAAAGCCCTGTACAGACGGTTGTAAGATCTTACAATATTGTCAGATCTGCCAATGTGCTGACGATGTACTGACAATAAAAAATTGTCAGCTCAAGGCTGTATCAAAGTTGTTAGAAAAGCTTACAATTAATTGGCAGACAGTTGTCTGACAATATTGTCAGTAAAGAAATTATCAGTTCAATTGTCAGAAGCAAAAATTGTCAGATCTCTTGTTTGGCGCTGCCAGACACATATCATTTAACAGAAATCATCAATTATTTATCATCTGTGCTTGTGTTAACTTTAAAAAGTAAAAATATAAATTATTATTAAACATAAAGAAGCAATTTTAACTATTTAGCTGCATAATTTCTCTTATTTTCATTTTTCCCTAAAAAAAGATGTGTGCAGTGCGCCAATATAAAAACGCCATTGTCAGATGCAGAAACTTCGCACATCTGACAACTAAAAAATGTTTGGCAATTATCTGCCAATAATCTGACAATGGTAACGCGATGTGTTCACACGATTGTGAGAACCCTGCGCGAAAATTGCGTCAAGTGTTCCAAATGTACCTGTCCCGTGACATGTTAAAATAGTACCAGTAAAGGTAGTAAGCTACTGTGAAGTTTAGAACAAAATACTAAGAATACTTTCAGTATTAGATATTTATAAACCAATCCTTTTACTCGTATAAGAAGAGCCGGAGCTGTGTCAGTTCTCTTAGGTTATTCTCTGGCCAGTTTAGTCGGAATTAATCTTAAACAGGGTTTTAAAGTCAGTTCTACAACTGATTTCATAGTGACTAAGACCGAGACAAGCATTGTAGAAACTGTAACCGGCAGTATTCTTTAGATCAATTTAGTGACCCATCACAAAGTAGCTAAGGGTGGGTTTTTAATGTGAACATTAGAGATTTAGTCATCCTTAACCTTTGTTTTCTGTTTTTAAGACCATAATTAACTGCTTTTATTGCCCAGCTTAAGCGGCCAGCGTTGGTAGTTTAAGCTGTAAAAAATAAGTATGTCAACACACACATTCAATAGTACTTTTTTCAATATATATATTAATAATATGATATAAATTCTGTTTTTATGTTGTAAAATAGTCTATACTTTTATTTCACAGCACATAACAATTATTTCTTAAGTTTTTCTGTTGTTTCTTTTTTATTTTATCTTCTTCTTTTTCTTTTATTTTCTGCAAACAGCAGATCAGAGATGCGATATTTTATTATTTAGTTTGGCAAGTTTGAGAGAGAGGTTTAAGCTTCCACTTAAAAACGGCAAACAGAATTAGCATTAAGTTAAATTTATTCTCAGATTAATTGAGTATAGTTTTAAATTAAGATTATATGTTCACATTAAAAACCCACCCTAAAAGGTATCAATTGCTTCCTACTATGACAAAGCCATGTTAAAAGTGATAGGTCCCATTCATGCAAAGTGTTAGAACTCAAACCGGTCCCTATCCCCAAAGGACTAGTCACGTGACATGTTCTGTGTCAGTTCCTTTCCCCCTAGGGAATGTTCTGTTGTCGTATAAGTCGCAAAAAACAGTTTGGTCTTGTTCGGTGTGGGTTCAGCCTTATAAAAAATATTAACAAAAGTTACCAAAATCTTAAATTTTATTTTTAACTATGTACCTACATATGTATGTTACAAATAAAATAAGCCATATTTAGATAAAATGTATTCATAAAATCTGATCTTATTCACAATTAATTTTAGCACCTGATTTTAAAAATCACAACAGAAAAATTTTAGCTTGTATGGAAATAGTAATTGTGAATAAAATCAAAAGTTGTAAATCGATTTTAATGATATATGGCTCATTTTATTTTAAATATTTGTAGAAACATACAATTCAAGATTTTATTGATTTAAATTTTTTTTTTAATTTTTTAATGAAAAAAATATTTAATTTCTTGGAAAAATGTGTTTTTCAATATCTCCTATAAGGCTAGCCAAAAATTGATAAACACATAATTTTAAGATAATTTTCGTCCCAATTTTTCGGTGTTTTACTTAATTAAATCGACCGGCTAGTTCCCGAGTTATAACAAATTATGTGGCACAGTCTCTTTAATTTCCTTTATAATGTTGGAGATCAGTACTATGCGTATCCAAATTGACTGAGAATTCCAAGGCTACCAAATTCATGTTGGCCTGTGTTATTATTGATTTACATATTCTATACACTCTAGCTATCACCAATAACGTATGTATATTGTTTTTGGATAATAAGTTAACGCTCGTCAGGTTTGTTTCTTGAATTTATTTCTGTTTAATTTTTTGTACTTCTTTACGAGCTCTGAATCCACGAAATCCTGCCTGAATTTTTGTTGCAGCATCAGTGGCAGCTTTTTGTTTTTTTCGAACTAAAAATCCGCGCACACCTGCTTGAATTTTCGTAGCACAACGATTTTCCTCAGAGGAACTTTCCGATTCGCCACGGCGTTCTTCTCTCAGATGTGTTGATGGTGTCACCCCGTTTTTGGCAGAATTTTGATTTTGTGACATTCCGCTCTGTTGATGGCGCTGCTGACGACGTAAAATCGAATTGATACCGTGATAACCGCTAGTCGAGTTTCGGGAATGTGGACGTCCAGTCAATTGCTTTCGCACTCTATATCCACGAAAACCAGCTTGTATTTTTATTGCGGCACTCTCTTCTGATTGCAATGATATATCTGAATTCGGGGAGCTCGGATGCATTTCTCTGGATACTATAACAGCTTGATTGAATGGAGGTTGCGACGGCAGTCGCTCTATATCGTTTGAATACGTTATTTTTATTCAAGTTTATCAATTTATAATCACAAATTAAATGTTTTATAAACAAAGTGCGTCACAATCAACACAATCTTTTGGTATGCTTGTTGCACTTGTTACTCAATGTTTTGATGTCATAAAATTATTTCATATGTATGTATGTATGTACTATATATCTAATAATTTATGTATTTTGAGGTACACCGTTCTTAAGATTTCAACTTAGCCACTCCGTGTTCAAAAATCAACTGAAAGTGCATTTCAATCACATGCTGAGAAGTAGATTCATAACAAAAAGATACATACGTACCTCCATTTATCCAATTTAATGTACTATTTTATCTATGAGAATAAATAAATGCTGTTCTATAAACAATCACAAATGTGTATATATGTATTTACGAATTTTTCAAAGCAAACCCATGTGTAGATATACATACATATGTACATACCCAGCAAACCAAAACATTCGAAAATAATATCGCATTCGAATGTTGCGCACACGTTTCTCGGACAAAACACTCGCGAACGGCTATCGAAGTCGGAAAGAGAAGGAGCTGCTAGAGCTCACTCGTCGCTCAATTTGTGGCAGCAAAACTTTCGATTTCGATGTTTCGCTGACAAATCAATAGCGAACCAATATCGATACCACAAAAATGCAGGAAAAAATAATTTTTCAAGATTGTTATCTTTATTTTTTAATTTATCTATTTTATTGTAAATGGAATAATTATTTATTTTAAATTTTAACTTGCGCTGCATTCAATCAGATTCGAACACGGTACCTCCAGGCTAACATATTAGCACACATCCACTAGGCTATCGTGGCAAATTTTTTTCTGTTCAATGATTGCACACATGAATGTAAATTACACATTCGATAAATTATTGAAATAGTTCAATTCTGCGAACATTCACATTTTATGAAATTTGGCATATTTCGATGCTGCGAACATTCACATTTTATGAAATTTGGCAATTGAGCTAATTGTCGCAACATTATCGACAAAAGCTCGCATTTGCGAACATTAGATTTTTTAGATTCACGAGCATTTATCGAACGAATTTGTTTCGAAAATTCTTCGTTTTAGCGAACCTTCTTTTATTTCGAATCTCAGGTTTAGTGGGTATATATAGTTTATACAAAGATATAAACGTATGTATTCTATATACTTCCCAGCAAACACACAGATTTAATATCAAATTACCGACCCTTTTGACAATGTACGATTAAGAGTTAACGTGGACTTAACGGCAAGATCGGCATACTAAACTTATAGTTAAAGTCTATGTTAGCTTTTTATTGTACGTTGTGAAAAGGGCCATAAGAACCATTTGAAATCAAACTCTATCTCAAACGACAAATGCTTCACAATGATTTCAGAGTAGGCTGGCCATTTCCGTTTTGAGAAAAAGAAAAGCACAAAAAACGAGGACATTTGGCTCAAAAAAGAGGACAATATATAAAAAAATAAATTAAATTAACAAAAAGCCTTGGGCAATCAAAATAAGTGATGTCATATCATATTAAATAACAATGGAAATACAGCGCTCCCAACAATTAAAAAATTTCGATGTAAGACTGAATTAACACGCTGAATTATTTCATGAAACTAATTCCATGAAATTTTGTTTTCTTGGTAACAGTAGCGTTTTCAGTTAAGGGGATTTGTCCCCAAACGGGGGATCTATTTTTTCGTGGTTGGGAATTAAAATTCTAGTTGAGGATCAGGAGATTTTTTATTGATACCTATATAAGTACATACTATATTGCTTATCTTCCGGATGGTGAATTGAAAAATATAATTATAGCAAGGCATAAATTTAAGAAATCAAAAAACCCGACTGCGTAAAAAAAGAAAACAACTTTAAACCGTTACAGATCCTAAATGGTCATTCGAAATTAAAAATCATAAGAGAAACCTACAGATGATTTTCAAATACCTGTCGATTGATACCCATGTTGATGTAGTTCGCCGACTTTTTATTTTTGTCGTACAAACAAAATGGTGTCTGTTAGCCGCCAAATTGAATTTTGACTACTGTCATATCTTTAGTGACACTCCCCGGACGTAAGAATCTTCGAAATCGGCCTGCGCGTTCGGTTTATATAGTGCCGCAAAGGAAACCACATACATACATAGACTGATAAACACAATTTTTACCCGACTGCGCGACGCAAAGAAGGGTTTGCGTCGCGCAGTCGGGTAAAAATAGTGCAACCCTTCCCGTTGTGGACATTTGTTATGATATAATTGAGAAGACTTACTCACTTTCACCAAATATTTATTTTTATAAAATGGGAAACAAGCAAAAGGAATAGTTTTTATTAGCAAAAATTGTTCTTGCGAAAAACTTTTGTTTAAAAATAGTTTGTTGCGAATGCTAAAATGACAACCATTCATAGATAAATTGTTTTATGTTTGCTATATTACTATATTTTAAAAGTACAAAGCACAAAAATTTTAAATTGGTATAAAAGAAAACTGGGAACCCTTCACAGAAAAAAATAAAAATTATTTTTAATTAAAAAATTCGTTGTGCCAATTAAAAAATTAATTAAATTTTCGCCTATAAGCGAATTGCTAATATTAAGTAAATTTTTGTACCAAATTTAATTGAAATAATTTTTATTAAATATTTAATAATAATAATTAAAAGTTTAATTGAAATATTTTCAAGTTTTCAACTAAATTTTTAATCATAATAATTAAAAAAATTGGTAAAAATTTGCGATTTTAATTGGAGGTAATGATGGATGGATGTGTTCCAAATGGGCTAACAACGTTACGTTGAGTTGAATACTTACTTTTTAATTTCGTTTTCGTTATTATTAATTTTATATTTTTACTTACTGTTTGTTATTTTAATTTGATCCGAGGGTTGAACTAAGCTCCTTCTATTTTGAAATCAACGCACCTACCACTGAGCCAAAACAATGTTCGCAAACAGGTGGCAAAAATTTTAAATAAACTTACTCTTAAACTCTCACTCTCTTTGCTTTTATTTGTAAATTATACACATCATGGTATAATAAGTGTACATGTGGCGGCAGCCGCTTATTTTTTGCTCTGTTAGTTTTATGTATACCGTACGTCAAAAACGTCCATTTTTTTGACAAGCATTACCTTGTTTTTTTGTATTGTAGTATTTGTTTGCTGTATGCGGCCACCTTGTATTGTTATTACATTGCATTGAATGCTTTGCTATATAAAAGCTCGTTGAAGTTCCCAGCGCGAAATAGAAGGAGTACGGATGACTTCTAGAAGGCCTTTGTACTCCTTCTTTTGGATAAACCAGGCCTGCTCGCTGCATTCCATACTCATATCTTTTTTACACACGTTGTCATTGCGGGAAAGGTCTTCCGTTTGCCAGTTCTAGAAGGCCTGACAAAAGACCTTCTAAAAAGGTAATTTTGAAGAGTTTCTAGGAAGGTCTGTTAAAAAGCAAATTTTTTTAATCTCGGTAATTTGGATTAATGTTATTTATCGAATTATTTCCTTTCATCTAAAGGAATTTTTTATAAGAATGTATTTATTAAGAAGGTTTTGGATGAGAATAGCTTCGCCAGTGTAAGTATAAGTATTATAAACGGCATAATACCAGCACATATGATGTCTCTCGAATGTAAATTTCAGCTTTATATACAAATTACTTGCGAAAAAAGAATATGAGAATGTTATTTATAAAAAACAGTTTTAATGAATAAAACCAGCGTTGTCAACTCGATGCTTTTCGCACTGTTTTTAGTGCTTTTTCAACTTTTCAATGCGAAAATATTTAGAGATAGTGCTGGGTGCTTTTTCAATCCATTTTTAGTGCTTTTTTGTGACGGAGGCACTAAACCGAAAACTCCGAATTAAATTTGTTTATCTAAAAATATTTTTAAGGGTAAAATTTTTGTTAATGTAACTATTTCCTTAAATACTTTCTTGCAGTCTTGCAGAAGAATAAAAATAGCAAAATTTATATGAATTACATTCGAGAGAAAAAAAGCGTAAAGGCCATACCGAAAAGAATTTTTGTAGGTATTTCTTTTGATTGACACTTAAGAGTAATTTAAAAAATGTTTGACACAAAAACAGGAGTTTATATATTTACCCTCTTCGATTTCAACGAAATTCGACATAAGTGTGTTAATTCCATGTGATATGCAATAATGCTCATGGAAATAACGTCCACCGGACAACTTGAAAGCTATGCACAATAGACCCTTGTCAGCTAAATGCATTCTGTTAAAAAAATAAAGAAAGCTAAAATATTATATTTCAGGATGCATAAGGATAAAGAATACATTGGCAATTTATATGCACTTGCAGCAAGAAGCTATGCCCTTAATCAATACTTGTTAAGAGGAAACTAAAACCTTTCGAATGACACCAACATTATCTGATAACGCGCTCCAGTACCAATCTGAATAGTTTACAGTATAAATAAATTTCTGATTTTTGTAAGCCGATAAAACAATTAAATAAATACAAATAAATACAAACAATTTGAAATTTAAACGAGTCGGCGAAAATCTCTATCTGAAGCTGAAAAAGTTAAAATTAAATGTTATGCTAAAGAAGGTCTTACTCATGATCAAATTTGAAAAAAAATTAATGAATTTGAAAATTGTATGAGTAATTTTTGTTAAATAAAACAAAATTTTTTGTGAGATATTTGTTCAATTCACAAGCTCGTATTAACGTCGTATGTGTTGTGTAATCGTCTAATTATACAATATTGTATTTTTGTTGTTAGCAATTCTCATATAAAAGTGGGTTATAATTATATGATTGATTTTTATATATTTTCCAAATAGTTGTATTGTCTAGGAATATTTTTAATTTGCTAGATTAATTTGTAAACCAATATAAGGTATAGAAAGGGAACCAGCTATAACAGCTTTTAAAAGAATGGTTCAAAAAAGTTCGCAAGATTATGATTATTTGCAAAATCAAAAGTAAATAAATGCAAACATCGATATCATGGCTTGAAATAGATTAAAAGTGGCTCGAGTTCTAAAAATGCCAAAAACTTGGAGTAAAAAATCAAGCATATCGCGAAAATGTCAAAATTTGCGAAAAATTGCAATACTGTAAACTAGCCCCAAAATTGTAAGGAAAGTCAAACACTCGGGAAGAACGCAAAAATTATGAACATTTTCAAAAACTTGCTAAAATTTTAAAGATTACAAAGCGCAATATTGATTAAAACACCATAAAAATGTAAGAAAGCTAAATAAATAGGGAAAATTACGCCTGTCGCGAAAAAAGTGAAAATTCGCGAAAAATTGCAAAATTTTAATCAAGCAATAATTTTGATTATAAATCGCTAAAACTGTGAGGAATGCAAAAAATTTGGTAAAAATCGCGTAAATAGCGAAAATTCGCAAAAACTTGCCAAAAGGGGCATGAGGGGCAAAGTCTAATATTGCTTTAAAATCGGCAAAACTGTAAAGAAGCGGAAAACTTGCAAAAAGTCGCTTTTATCGCGACCTTTGCAAAAATTCGCGAGAAGTTGCAAAATCGGAAACAAGCTCTAAAATTGATTAGAAATCGCCAACACCGCTAAAAATTAAAAAATTCTGAAAAATCGCGAAAAAAAATCGCACATTTGCGAAAAATTGCTAACTTTATTAAAGAAATCACTAAACCTGTAAATAATAACAAAATTCGTTTTCCGGCATAAATTATTTACTGAAAGTTAATTGACTATATTGAATTAACATTTAAAATACGACACAATAACGATACAACAAATTGGTCTGTTCACAAGCACATAAGAAAGTGTCGTCTTTTTTTAAACGATAAGACATACGACTAACCTTGTGAATTGAACAATTATATTACCAACAAAAAACAAACTATCGTATATTATTGTTGTTTTCAACATAAACTCTCACACGAAATTTTCGTTCTATTTTACAAAAACTGGCAGTCAATGAGAGTAACTGGAAAGAACATGAAAGGAGACAACTCAGCACCTGAAAGAAAGCAGCGAAAATAACGAAAAAGTTGGTACTAAGGCTATGTAGTTTGGGGACTATGGAATGCGTAATACATAACACTGCTTTACAAATCCTTATTTTAAGGTAACTATGATATGCTAAACAGGAGAAAAATTAAAAAAAAATTTTTCATTTCGGCCATTGTCTATATAACGGTACTTTTGCGTTTTCGATGTATACTTCGCGTTAAAGCGCTATCCACATTCCAAGGCTGGTTTGAAAGGATACAAAATTACGCGTCGAATAGTGGATAATTGACTTTGATCGGATAAAACATTAATTAGTTATAGGGGATCAAACTTAATTTTTTTTTTAATATATATCGTTTTTCACCAAGTGTTGTCTATTCGGAAGCTGTTTTGTACCAGAAATAAAAAAACTCCTAGCTAAATACCTTTACTGAATAGTATATTTGATTTTAAAAATTTTAAGAAATAATGGACCGAAATCCGATAAAAACTAAAAATGCTAGAACAAAAAACCGAAAACAGTAGCATTTGAATTTACTACCAAATCTTTTATTTAATAGCTTTATTTTATTTTGATTTTTACTACATAGAGCATTTTTTTTTAGTAAATTTAAAGGTTTGTATTTTGTTTTTTTATTACACCATTTGTAGTTTTTATTCAATTTCGGTCCATTATGGCTTAATTTTTTTTTAATCGAATAGACTAGTAAATAAAAGTTTACAACTATGGATTTTGCTATTATTTGTGGTACAGCTTCCGAAGAGACAATAATTTTTTTTAAATTTGACCACCAATAACTCATTCTTTTTTTATCCCGTCAAAGCCAATTATCAACTATTCAATGCGTAATTTTGAAGCTTTTCACATAATATATAGATCTCTTTAATCAAACCAGCTTTTGACTCTGGAAAGTGTACATCTGGAAATGGCCGAAATTAAAATGTTTTTTTTAACTTTTCTCGTGTTAAGCATATCTTAATCACCCTAAAAAATGCATTAGAAACTTTATACATTTTGCTTGTAAAGCATTGTAATGTAAAATGTAATATAAAAAAAAGACTGATTATGCAAAAAAAAAACACCACTTAGTTCACTACGTAAGAAAAATTGCCTAAAGTATCTCTTCATTTAGTAAAAAGTATCAAAAAAGTGGCAAGAATTAAAAAAAGTATCACATTTGGGTGCATTTTGTAAAAGTAGCAAAATAGTATCCAAGCAGTCGAAAAAGTGGCAAATTGCTACTTTAGTAGCACCAACGGTAACGCTGAACACATCCTGCTTATATGAATGTTCATGCCACACTGATCGATTTTAATTACTTTTAGTTAATACGTGTGAGAGTAAAGAGTCCCATGTGATATGTTTTGCCGGTTCCTGATCTAGGATAAGTAGGTTTAAATATATACATAATTTTGTAAAATCAGTTTACTATATTTTTGTTGAATTTTCTATTCTCTAATCGCTATATTTCACGAACCAGAAATAAGATGCTGCTAAAATTTGTCAGTAATACTAGTAATGCCAGAGGCATTATTCGTACCAAATTTTATAAAAATCGGAAGTCCAAGGTTGGTATTATTTGTTTTAGCCCATAAAAAACATTTATGTTGATGCGCGGGCTAGGAATTCATTTTCGATCTATGGTTCCTTCGCGAAAATTTCTTAGAATTGTCCGTAGATTATACTTCTGCTATACGACATTTTGCAAATTAAATCGACCCGCTCTAATGGCCACGCTTATACTTCACCAGCGCAAGAGGAGTAATTCTTGCGCCATGTGATGCGCATGTAGGAGTAGAGCATACATACATATATGTATGTAGAATTTCATTATAATCGGATAGCATAAAAATCCGGATCTTGTCGGAAATTTTTGAAATTACTCAATGCAAGAATTTATTTAAATAAAATGAAAAATAAATTTCAGTACTTTTTTCAAAAACTACTCGTCATTTTAATTGTTTCAGTGCTTTTTGAAATTGAAAAGTTGACAAAGCTGAACAAAACGAATTTCTTTTACCCTACGTCTTCTCGAGCCATCGACTTGAACATAACATGAACATGACGCCGGCATCGCAACTGCAAAAAATTCATCAACTTCTTTGTTGTGGTGAATACGTGCGATGTCCATGTTCTGCCTTATCAATGTATTTGGTGGTAGTGCAATAGAAATGAAATATTTAACAATTTCTTTCTATCCCTTTTCTTTCTATTAAAAATTGTTGTTGACGGCGAATCTCATGGCGAACATTGATGCTCAGCCATATGTTCGGGCATCGATGTCAGAGCATGGACGAAACATGGACATGAGCGGTCTATATTAGCCATATGCGCTGTCTGACATAATGTTCATATTAAGTTTATGGCTAATGTAGACCCCCAGTTACTTGGCAAAAAAAAACATGCTACTCCTTCTCTTCTCGCTTCTCATAGAAGCGAATGTGGAATGTGTATCTTATCTTTTATACGGAAGAGCCGAGGCCTTCTATAAGGAATTCTTTAGCAGTTAGATAAGAAAGGTAATTGAATTAAAAAACTGTCTAAACAGGCCTTTAATAATAAGGGCTGAATCAAGAAGGTCTTCTGAGTTTTCCCGCTGGGTTCTTGTTGTTTCATTTGTATGTATGTGTACTATTCGTGGGTATACATATAAATGATAGCGAATGTGTGTAATAAAAAATCATGTGTTGATACTAATAATTAAATATTCAATTATATCAATTAAATTATTTAATTGAAAGTTTGATTTTTTTAAATTAATGATTTAATTAGAAAAAAAGTTTTAATATTTTTTTCTGTGTGGGCAAGAGGTGTAGACAGGAGGTAGAAAAAATGTCATGACTTCAATTTCTTAAAATGCTTGTAGCATATCAATCCTTGACGTTTTCGTATTGAATAATTGTCAAAAAAATTGCATGGAAATTTCAACGTATAAACAGACGATGAAATAAGTAGCAATTTTAATAGAGAAAGCAAATAATGTTCATGAAAAAAATTCATTGGGTTAATATAATTTAATAAAATAAAATATCTGGGGGACGTTTTAAAAGTAGGACATCCCCGGACACTTGCTAAAAAATAAGTAGGACTACCCCGGACGGTCTGAAAAAGAGGACAGTGTCCGGGGAAAAGAGGACGGATGGCAACCCTAAATTAGAGAAGGAAATCATTCTCTGCACTAGGAAGGCTTCATTCCCGAATTGGGAAATGGGTTTGTTATTTAGTCGTATTTCTCAATCAATTATATATTAAAACTTGTAAATAATATAAATACGATGCATTGGTGCGCGCGATATAATGTGCTCTATGATAATGTTCAATAAAAATTAAAGAGAAATTGTTACCTATTTGTGCATTTAAATTCCCTACGACAAGTGGAACTGCCACAAAAGAAGTCACGTGACCGTTCACCAGGTAGTAGGGATCAGACCGAGTTCTAACACTTCCTATCAAGTGGACCAGACACTGTTAAATGGCGATAACCTACGATGGGGTTAATTGATACTTTGTATGCACTTTGTGACTTGTCACTGAACTATCTATCTTATGTTTTTTCCTCTCATTAAAATTTAAAAGCGTGCATTTTTAGTCGTTTTCTTTAAATTGTCATTTTTAATTTCTCCGTTACGATGAAACAAAAATGTGCTGATATCATCATCAGCACATTTTTAATTTATGTATTTTTGAAATAAAAACCAAAAATTTAATAAATTGCTTTAAATGATAAAACAGAAGAAAAATAAAACGAAAAGGAAAATTTTTTATAAAATTAATAAGAAATTTGTTGCTTCGGTTGTAGTTTTTATTATGGGCTTTGTTGATATCTGGCTGATTTTCGGTCGTCGTTACAGTCTTGTTCTGTTTCATCACTGAGCCTACAAGTTAAAGATAATTTTGTGTCGAACACATGAAACATAATACAGTCGTTTAGATGCCAGAAAAATAAGACAATTTAAACCAATAAGTGAAAAAATCCGAAGATATCTTTCATACAAAATTGCTTAAGTTCAGTTTGTAGTTAAAAGAATATTTTCGATCAAAAGCAATTTCGTATGGAAAAATTCTGTCTTGTAACTTAAGTATTTTTTGTCGGATCTAAGCATCTTATGTTTTATATGTTCGGTACAAAATTAGTTTTAGTGTTTAGCTTTAAAGACTTTTTCTTAATTTTTTTTCATCTTAGTGTAGAAATTTGTAAATGAAGTTATGAATTTTAGGCGAACTGTATGGTTCTTAATCCAAAGATTTTTGATTATTCAAGGTTAATATTGTTGAATTTAATTTTTGGATCAATCAAACATTTTTAATGTTAAGTGCCTTACTTTAATTCACCACCCTCACACTGGGAACAAGTATGACAAGAGCTCTGATGATGAGATAGTGATTGATATCGGAAACATCAGTTCGACGCGTTCACTAAGAGAAAATCCCATTGGCGTAGTTAGACATTTTTTCTATGGGGGTGGCAACACAATTTTTTTTTTTGAAATTTGTAATCCGGTTATGGATTTTCCTTATTAACAATTCCACTAAAAAATCGATTGCTTTTAATAACACTGCTTTACAAACTATTATTTTTTTAAGTTTTTAATTTTCTAAAGCATTTTTTTAGAATAACTATGATGTGCTAAACACAAAAACAAATAAAAAATTTCATTTCGGCTCATTTTTGTTTTTTCGGTGTATACTTCTTGTTAAAGCGTCATTCAGAATCAAAGGCTGGTTCGTTTAAAATGAATTATATATTATTTGAAAGGCTACTAAATCTCTCTGATCGAATAAAAGGCGACCAAGTTAAAGTGGATAAAAGTTTAAATTCTATGAAATTTTTAAAGTTCATCACCAATTGTTGCCTTTTCGGAAGCTGTTTTGTACCACAAATAATAAAAAAAATCCATAGTTTTATAATTTCTTTGAATAGTATATTCGACTATAAAAATTTTAAGCCATAATGGGCCTAAGTCTGGTGAAAACAAAAAAATCTTATATTCTGTGTTTTATTATTCAGGCTATTTATGATCAGATTTTTTCTTTACCATTTTTGTTCCCATCGGCTTTATTCCGGCGTCTTTAGAAGAAACTTATCGACTTTGGATGGTACTTTAAAGAGCAGTAAATATATGCACATACATCAAAAAACACAAATGTACCGTTATATGAACAATGGCTGAATTTTTTGGTGTATAAGCATATCATTCCTAATTACCCTAAAAAATGCATTACCAAATTTACACCCATGTGCTGAAAACGCGCGATTGTTAAATCACTTGCGAGTTTAAAATCGCAAATCGCACTTTTGCATGTGCTGAGGCTCGCGCGTTCTGTTTATTTTTCGAAATAATCTTCGAAAAAGGTTCTTATATATGATCTTTGTTTTTTGAAACCAAAGTATCCAACACAGAATTTTTCAACTATTTTTAGTTTTGGCCTTACTTTTTTTCTTGATATTTTACGTTTTATGCATCTGGCAACAATATTGGTTGACAAATGTGATAAGTAGTTGCATCTGGCAACAATATTGGTTGGCAAATGTGATAAGTAGTTGTCTAGAAAAATGACGCGCTTTATAAAATCGCCATTTTTAAAGTAAACAAAAGGAACACAATAGTCGAAATAAAACAGCATACTTTTTAATTTAGTATTTTGTATTAAAATTAATAAAAATTTTTTATTTTTGTAAGTGATATTAAATATAAACAGATTAAATTTTATTGGAATGTTTTTATTTTTGCTATTTGATGCTAAATTTTTGTAATATGCACAAGTTCACTTAGAGTTCACATTACTCTTTGCTTGCGAGTTGAAACAGCAAAATTTTTTGTGATTGCGATTTCCAACACACCAATTTAGTGACTTCGAGTCGAAATCGTAATTATTTTGCGAAAAGCGGTTTTCAGCACATGGGCGTTAGTTAAACCTTTTCGTTGTAAATTGACAACCTGTTTGAATGATTTTTTTACATATTTTTTTATGTAGGTATTCTTCAAAAGAAAATTCTCAACATACACGGCAGAACAGAACGTTGTTTTTAGAAAATTTTCCCTGGTTCCTTAGAATAATTATGCTGTCTAATTCTTTCTAAATATCACGTTACGGACTTTTGTGCAATAAAATCGTTTGGACTGAAAGGCAAATTAGTTCGAAATAATGACACCAAAATATACAATTTCTTGTTTCAAGTAGAGAACTGCAAAATTCAAATTGATAACACTCGTCGCGAAATTTTTGACTTGTCGCGAAATCAGCCTTGACTAACTTCATTATGAAAAATATGTGTCATGAAGCAAAAAATCGTATCCTAACAAGCATACGTTATCTTAAAAGTAATTTAATAAAACATAAAGCATTTCATATACATATATCAAAGCAAATAGTACTATTAACTCAATATTAAAGAAATATTACATTTGAAAATAAAATAAATATGCATTTAGTATAAAATTTTGAAATTGTGGACTCAGATTTTCTTGCGGTTAAACGACGCATTAATAGAATGATAATTTTCATTTCATAAATTGCTCTTTTTCTGCATTTGTTATTTTTAGCTTTCATTGCTTTTATAACAATGTTTTCGTCGATATTATGAAGTTAATTTTTTTCAAATTTGAAGAAGACTAAAAGTTTATCTCATTGGATTTAAGTATTTATTGCAAAAATACTTTATAATGCATGAAATAAAATAAATTATGATACAAAAAATACCATTTAATCAACTTTCTAAGTTTAAGAAAATGTTTTAAGTTTCTTAAATACAATGAAACAGTTTTCATAGAAAAAATTTTTAAACAAAACACTTTAAAAGCGTTTAATTCACACTGTTTTTATAGTGCTGTTGGTTGAAATAGTTAAAGCGTTGTATACAAATCTGATGATGAAAATGATAGGTCCGAGTTCGATATTGTAATTTATTCAAAATGAAACAGGCATACCTATACTTTATCTATATATATGAGGGTGGCATGTCATAATGTCCAGTGACATAATGTCCATGGATATTATGTCACTCTAAAAAGTGTCATAAAGTCCATGGACATTATAACACATGCAAAAATCTTTACACTCTGAAAAGTGTCATAATGTCCATGGACCTTACGACACTGTACTCATGGACATTATGACACTTTTGAAAGTGTCATAATGTCCATGGACGTAATTTTTGTATGAAAATTTGTTTTATTAGTCGGTTATAATTCAGAAATATTGTTTATGAATTAAGGCATTAGAATACTTGAGAGCCCGAGAGGGGCTGTGTATTATAAATTGTACTTATACTTACTATTTGTTTATTTAGAGTTAACTATGTAATACGCATTTAAATTAAATAAATATTTTTAAAATAATGAAATTTATTTGCTGGAGTTTAAGCATTGTCAATATGCATTTCATTGGTGCTTTGCCAAAACGTCAGTAGACTTCAAACACAATTTTGAACAGTTACAAACTTTCAAAAACCATTTGAGAATTCAAAAATATTTATAAAGGTAAAATAATTAATATAATTTTGGTATACAGTTTCAGTTAATGTGTTTACTTAACAACATTTACAAAAGGTGCAATCAATGACATAAGATCATAGGTATAATGAAATAATTTAATTTTTTTAATGATAGAGTTTCACGAAATCAACGAAGTGTTCTATATGAAACTTTATGAAATATTCTTTATAAATACAAATAAATGTTACGGTAGCTCGTTATTAATGACAAAATTCATTGGTCCAATGTCGAAATTCATAGCTTTCAGTGTATACAGACAAGTATTTGTCTTTTCAGATATTACATGCTTTGAGAGTTCCTTTCTCAATAAAAATAATTTAGTTGAAAAATTTAATTAAATGAACTTAATCATAGATAAATAACGGACGTATGCATAACGAAAACTTGGCGTGGTGTCAGCATAAAGTGTATACCATTGGATGCTGCTTCAAAAACTCTTTTCGATGATACCAAATTTCATTTATGTCGTCTTGGAGCAAATACAAAAAAAATTCGAAAAACTGAAAATATTACCCCTTTTAAAAATGGTCCAGCTCACGGATAGTCAACGCTAGAACCAAAATATTTTGGGAATCATCATAAAACATATCAAGCTTTATTTTCAGAGGGGTAACAAAAAAACAGCGGAAGAGATATTCTGTTGCTTAAATAAAAATAGGAGCTCCTTATGCATTTTCATCTGCTGATTACGATGGCACCTCCAGTTTCAAAGATTTATGTACTTATTTACATTTAACATTTGCATAATTTACACCACTTATTGTATTATTCGCTTAATATTTCACGAATGGTCCTCCAAACTTTAAAAAAATGTCTGGACTATTCACCTACACAAAACTCTCTTTGATAGAGTCACACTGATAAGTATTTTTATTTTTTTTAACTTAAAACACCTGATTCTAATGTATTTTCCTCTATCTGAAAACTTAAATTTATCTTACAGCATTCAGGGTTTGAAAACGGATCTTTTGCTTATCACCAAATTATTATAATTGAAAAATGAAAAATTATGATACCCATATTGCCTATATTTGAAAAAAGATAAAATATATCGCGATTTTCGCGTTTTATGTAAATAATTACAAAAAAAAATTAATTAACATTATTTTAAAACAGATTCAATTTGAAAAGCAGAACATTATTTCCAAATACGTAGAATTTGTATGAAAACCCGAAACGAAAATATGTACATATTTAGTTAAATATTGCAATTTTGTTTTTTCGATGTATACTTCCCAGAGTCAAAAACTGGGTCCATTAAAGTGATCTATATATTGTTTGAAAGGCTTCAAAATTGCGCTTCGAATAGTGGATAATTGGCTTTGATCGGATAAATTATTAGTGAGTTATAGGTGATCAAATCTAAAATTTTATAAAGTTTTTTGCGTTTTTCCCCAAGTGTTGTCTTATGGGAAGTTGTTTTGTATAACAAACAATAACAAAATCCATAATTATAAATTTTTATTGAATAGTCGTCTGTTCGATTTAAAAAATGTAAGCCATTATGGACCGAAATTGGATAAAAAATAAAAATACTATAATAAAAAAAACAAAACACTAAAATTTTAAATTAATAAAAATGCACTAGTAAAAACAAAAAAAAACTATTAAATAAAAGATTTGCTAGTAAATTGAAATGCTAGTGTCTTTGTTTTTCCTTTCAAGCATTTTTAGTTTTTATCCGATTTCGGTCCATTATTGCTTAAAATTTTTGAAATCGAATAGAATATTCAATAAAATTTTTATCGAGCGATTCTTTTATTATTTGTGGTACAAAACAGCTTCCGAATAGACAACACTTGGTGAAAAACGTTAAATATTAAAAAAAAAATTTTAATTTGATCCCATATAACTCATTAATTTTTTATCCGATCAAAGTCAATTATCCACTATTCGAAGCGTAATTTTTTAGCCTTTCAAACAAGAGCACTTTAATTAAACCAGCCTTTGTATGTTATATGGCCAATGGCCGAAATGAAAACTTTAATTTTATTTTTTTCGTGCTTAGCATATCCTAAAGAAATTCACTACAAGCGTTATACAAGGTGGGTCAAAAGAAATCACCCTATTGGAAGATGCTCTTATTTGCAAATGGCGGCAAATCTAGTTTGACATTTGTAAACTAGACAGATGTAGAATACAAGTGAACAAGCCGTGGAGCGATACACTCCCCAAAAACGCGAAATAATCGTGTCTATCGAAGTTTTTCATTTAGAAAAAAATGAGAGCCAAACAACATCGGATGACTTCTTTTGGCCCACCTTTTACTTTCCAAAAATAAACATTTGCAAAGCAGTGTTATGTATTATTGCAACTTCCATTATTGCAGGTCCACTTTTTTCACAATTCTTTTTTCTTAATTTCTGTACATATTTTTCTTCTTTTTCGCATTAAATTAATTTTACTGTACATTTTTTATTTCGATTTTAATGAACTATTTTATTATATAACAATATCACTTTTATTAGTTTTATTATAAGCTTTCAATATTTAATTGACTTTTTCTCACTTGATATATCTATTACAACTGAGCACTGTGTACCTCAGAAACATCGTTTGCTTTGATTGACATTTGACTTCATGACATGCTTCTTTTGTTTTATTTTCTTTTCATTTACTTATTTTGCTTTTATTTATTTCTTACGTGTGTTCTATTCAGTATATTTGGTTAATATTTGCATGAGATTTAAACCAATTTGTAGTCATTTGCAAAATAGTTAATTTATATATAGTGTTTTTTATCAATCGATTATTTTATTTACTACAGGGAATATTCAAGAATACAGTAATTTTGACTTAGCTGCACAATCAACTTTTCACGTTTTTTAGTACAGATAAGTCAAAAATGATGTTAGCGTAAATACACTTAACTGCCTAATGTGCACGCAAACACATTATTCAGTGTGTGCCTTTGATTTTTTATATGAAAATAATTTAAAACTGCAAAAAATATGTTAAATGAGCAGGTGTACAAAGTGCACCCAAAAAATTATTTTGAAGAACAATCGCAGAAAACAATTATTTTGTGCACCTAAACGAAAATGCAGCTGAGATTGATTTTTTGTATGAAAATAGTTTTGAAATGCAAAAATTTAAGGTGTTTATCTTAAGTGCACTTAAAAAATCAATTTGTATGGGATTATAATGTGCGCTTAAGCAAAAGGCAGTTAAATCAAAACTACTGTATTTTATTATTAAAAAGTCCAGTTCTTGAATATATAAGGAAACCGTAAAAAAGGCCATAAATGACGTAAAAAATAAAAGTGCATTCATTACATAGTAACTGTGACGTTAAGCAATCATTTTATTTATGGAGTTCTACTATCTTTATGGTGGTGAACAATAACTTCATAGGCTACCTTTAAATCTCTGTTTCTTGGTTAATTACAAGTGAGCAGACGAATGTGCCTAGCAAACACGAAGTCTAACGTTTAGAAATCATGGCTTTATCGCTTGCTATCAAACGTTATTCTCAACTATTTTTCTTACCCCAGCGCAGGTTTGAGATTGTGGTAATTAATTCAATTACTTCTTTTACTAATTAAAAATATGAGAAGTTGATATTACGATGAATTAATTACTTCACTTATTATTCCATTACTAGTTATTTCCACATTTACATATGTATATAAAAACCACATATCGACGGCCTATATTCAAAATCCTCTACATTAAAAGTCAGAACTTTTCAGGAGAGTATAAAAACTGTTTACTTCGTTCATTGATATGTTATTTTAAAATCGTTGTTCTATAATATATTTTAAAATCCTCGACTCAATATTGTGTGTAATTTATTTTAAAAATTTTGTATTATTGGCAATTTTATGAAAATATAGAGGATTTTGTTATTCGAAAAAACTCAATACGTTATAAGATAAAGGATTTTGTATAGTCAAACAAATAGTGAAAAAAATGAACTAACTAAATTTTTAACAAATAACATGATTAAGTTTTACTGCAAAATTAAAGAACAAAAACGTTTTCTATACATTGCGATTCCCGCGATGTTAGCAACTTTTTCAGAAATTTGGCTAAACTTTAAAATATTAGTCATTTCTTCAATATATTTAGCAATTTTTCGTGAATATGCGGTTGCAACTTCTCGCGAATTTTTGCAATATTCGGGATAGAGGTGACTTTTTGCAAGTTGTTAGGCTCTTTACAGTTTACACGATTTTTAAACCAATTTAGACTTTGTTATAATGCCGCTGTTAGCAAATTTTTGCGGGTTTTCACCATTTTCGCGATTTTTTTTTAATTTCTGCTATTCTTTACAGTTTTGAAGATTCTAATCATATGCAATTATGGCTTGTTTTGCGAATTTTCGTTATTTTCGCGATAAGCGTAATTTTCCAAAGTTTATAGTTTTCTTACATTTTTGGCTCATTTAATCAATCGTAATATTTTAATCTTTCATATATAAGCAAGTTTTTGCGAATTTTCGTAATGATTCCGTACAGTTTGAACAAGATTTAATCGTACGAGATTATCAAAAAAAAAAAAAATCAGATGATTTCAATTTAAATTGAGTTTATTTAAATTATATATTTTAAGATAGAGGATTTTGCCTTCATAAAAATTTAACTGCGTAAGTAAAAAAATAACGACAAAATTGCAAAATATTTTTTTTTTTACTTTTAAATTTATACCATAGATGCGGCTTATTTTACGCAATACTTTGCCATCAAAAAGTGATTTTCCTCAAAATCGAATAGAGGGTTTTGGCCGTCGATATTCAAAATATTTGATCACAACGTTTCAGAATAAACCCAGGTATCGATTTTTGAATAGTCATCTTTTTGTAGAGAATGTTCACATTATGTACATTTTCAAACGTTTGTCCGCTGACAGATTGATTTTTATACACAATTATTCTCAATACGGGATCAAACCTGTGTGTTTGTTGGGTGTTTTCTTTACAAACACATTGAAGCAAGTTGTATGTTTTTATTATTTATTAGAGATGAGAAAATGTTGTGAATTTTTCGTGTCAGACGTGATTCACGCGTGATCGTGATTAAATTAAAAAATAATCACGCAGTAGTGCGTGAGGGTGATCTAAAAATTAAGTACCGTGCGTGATCGTGCGTAATTTCAAAAGTGTAATTTTCACGCACCCGCGAAATTAGTTGCGAATAGGTTGCTGAAAAAATGTATTCTTTTGTCTTACAACATTTTTATTTTATTTGCGAATTTTTCTGATAAATTTCTAATATTTCATCCGCCTTTTCTCCGACATTAATACGAAAGGACATAAAAGCTATGAGTTAAATTGGAAATTTTTCCTATTACATATTTGTCAGACATTTTTTCGACATTTGTTCAGACATGTCGAAAATTCCTTTAGAGTTTCCGTAGAAGAGTCTTCAGAATTCGTAAAGAGTTCTCTCAGATATTTCGGTAAAGTTTTTAGAATTTCCTCAGATAAAGAGGTTCGTTTTCTTGTCAACTACTTATATGATTTTCGGTACGTTTTCTGACCGACTTCGGATACGGATTCGGCACATTGAGCAGACTTTCTGACTGACGTCGGACCGAAATCGGCAAAACATATTTGCTGGGTGTGCATATCAAGTACGTGCGTCTACAACAAAAGAAACCCAGTAAACATTTTTTGCCAAGATTTCTGACGAGAGAAAATATTTTTGTACACTGAGTGGCTATTGAATATGAAGCTGAAGACAACCCAGCACACACAACGTCAAAACGTTTGAAATACGTTATATACGACGCACAGTGGAAAATATTTCTAAGTTCCGTATCAAAAATGGTTTTTAAAATACCGAATTGTGCTATATAAAATCGGTATCAGTGGAAAGCTAAAACTGCAGACTTTACTAGCATCTAGATTTTTTTTAAATCGTAGCACTATTAGTGGTTGAAAATAGCAGCTAAGCACAGCTGTTTTAAGTTGAGCAATTTACTGCTGTTCGGAGACATCATATTGAAAGTAAAATTTTTAATATATGTAACGGTACCTGTTTAAATCTTTACACCAGATATTTCAGGTAATGTTATGCTTAATTAATTCCGTTTGATAATTTGTAATATTTTTAATTTTAATTAGCTGAGATATATATTATAGTGATATATTATAGCGTCGAGTCAAAACTTCAACTAGGATTTTAGTTATTAGCTGGCGATAGCTTAAGGCTAATTTTTGTATAGTATTAAAGGCTTATCTTCTGCGTATAAATAATATAAAAAATTAAATGCTCTAATTTGATCCGAAAAAAGTTAGGCGCTATTATACGAATTAACCCAGAGCATTTTTTACATAATTTCACCACTTGCTATTTTTTTAACATAGTAGGTTTTGATTTTTTTACATTTAAAGCAAAAATTTTGTGGAAATTAAAACAGGCAAAAAATAATAATATAGTAGTTTTTTGCATAATTTCGTAAAAATTAGTTTAAGCAAATGAACCAATTTAAGTGCTTAGTTCGCGATATAATTTCAATTTATATTCAGGGATGTCATAGAATTCAAGTTGGGTTTGCTGATTGTCGGTTTTGCAAATCGATATTGGTTTCATTTGATGTCATGAAAACAAGTCGGTTTTGTTATTTTAGAATGCAAATAAAACCGATATTCGAATCAGCTGTTTTATGTTTTGCTAATTTGCAAGGCGAATTAATACCAGGTGGCCTAGAGAGCTCAGCTGACTACGAATTCTTTTCCATATTTGAACTGTCAACTGTGTTAATGTACCAGATTTTTTGATAGCCCAAATATAAACTCTCCACGGCAAATTCTCTTGCGACTACCTGGTGTTAATCTACCTTGTTCATTTGTTTACTACTTTTAATGTAATTTGTTTGTTTGAAAGTTTGGTAAATTATGGTATTTGTGCTAAAATTTTGTTAAGACTTGTTTTTAATAAAAAAAAGTTATAGAAAAAGAAAATAAGAAATGGGAAATACATTCTATCATCGTATTATTTATTTTTGTTTTTAAATTTGTGTAATTTTATTGTTTTGTGAAAATATAAAACGAATTTATTGAAAATATAAAAAAAATATTTTTTAACTATTAAAAAATTACATATCTATAAATAAAATGAACACTAACTGTTGAAAAAATAAAATCAAAAATGGGGCTTTTAACTTGTTTTATTTATTTCTAATAACAAAACGACACCTGTCATAGGCTTTTCACACTCAACAACATCTAGCATCTACCATCAATTTGCGAATTTTCCCATAAGAATTATACAGGGCTGAAAGGCCAACATATTTCAACATCATTACAAAATGCTCCTATCTCAATTTGTTCCACCCACCATCATTCGATAAATTTAGTTTTATCACTAAAAAGCGGTATAATAAAGTGTACAGGTGTCAGCGTTACGTCCGCTACTTTTTTTTGCTCTGGTAGTTTTGTGTATAATTACGTCGAACACGTGTATTTTTTTGACGAGCATAATCTAGTTGTTATTGTATTTGTTGCCCTCATATGGCCACCTGTACATTAGCGCAAATTGATGGTAGATATTGATGGTTGATTGGTGGATAACAGAACCGATAACATTGCTTTCTGTTACACCTAAAACCGACAATAATTCAAGTTCGAAGAAAAAGCCGATAACATTGGCTTCTATGACACCAAAGTATTTTTTGTCGGTTTGAAATTCAATTCCGATAACATTGGTTTCTATGACACACCTTATTAAAGGCGAAAAAATTATCCTAACTGTTCACCAATTTATTCGATAAAAATACAAATTTCAGAAGAAAATATGATATGTATAATGAAGCATATAAAAAGAACTGTTATAGCACGGTTTAATTTTTTGTTATATAAAGCAAATAGATGTATTAATCGACTTCTACAAATAAATGCTGAATGGCTAAATAGCATAATTTGCGTAAATTTGCCATCAAAAAGTTAGACTGTAGCAAAGTCGTACGAAACATCATCAGAACCGAGCAGGAAACGACAAAAATACCTCTTTATTAAATAACAATGGATTGGAGCATTTACATAGGGCATATATTCAAGGTTTTCTGTCGGTGGGTGAGAGAGATGAGGCAAAAATTATTGATATGCTAAGAGTTTCTACAATAGAACTAAAAAAAGAGATTCTTGAAACAAATTTTCAACCTGCCGAGCCATTTAGGAAAATGGAGGCACTTAGTGTCTCTATCGATTTAGATTTGATGAAAAACCAATATATATATTTGCGAAATCTTCTTCTGGAGAAAAATTGTTGTATATTTCTACCATATTGCAAATGCAAGAAGCAAAAAAATTGTTATCCGTCTCCATCGTCCTTAGAAATCACAAGCACATACGCTAAAGTAAAACAACTACAAGATCTGCTGGATCATACAACATCTTGATAGAATCTCTTAAAAATAATGTAAGCGGAAGTCTAAAACTATACAGCAAGTGGGGTTGTGTTGGATCTTCGGGACAAGCGGAGTATAAACAGTCAATACCAAGAGAATGCCATCTTACTTCCGATTCTTATACATACATAACTTCCCTAGTACCAATTAGACTTATAAATGACGAAACTGGTTCTATTATTTGGGAAAATCCAGTTCGTGAACAATGTAGATACATTTCATATGTTTTTCACAAAATAAACAGAGTACTACTTTTGCAACAATTTTTCGTGAGCAATTCGTGTAATTTTTTTATATGGACTTCTGACAGCACTTCGCATGAAATGATGAACAGAGTACCATGCATTACTTGAAGCTGAAAAATAAGAAGTCAAATAAAAAAAATTAAAATTAAGAAAATTTTATGCACATTATATATTATTTATATTTTTTCATACTTTGTTTTTTTTTTTTTTTTGCCCAGCTGGAAAACAAGCTTAAACCATGGTACTGTGTTCATCATTTCGTGCGAACTGCTGTCAAAAGTTCATATAAAAAAATTTTTCACAAATTTCTCATGAAAAATTCGTGGAGAAGTAATACTTTGTTTATTTTGTGAAAAACATATAAAATGTAAAAAATGAAAATTTTATGTGTTGTTTTACTTTGTAGAAATGTTCATATGTAAAGGGTGTCAAAAATTGAGGTATCATTTTAATTTTGCTGCCATTTTTTCCTACTTGTAATTTGTATTTTCAGACTATAAATACATTCCGGTTAGTTAATATGGAACGTTACACGAAGGAACAACGTGTTTTTATTATTAAAACAAAAAGAAATTTATAATTTGACATATTTGTCCTATTTTAAAGACTTAATTAAATCTGTTTTATGGGCACATTTTCATCTAAAGTTAAGAAAGAACATATCAGCATCAAAATATGTATATTATTTTGATAGACGAATAAACTGACGTATCTGTGACAAAATTTTCTAAAAAAAAATATTTACATTTAGGACTAGTAATTCTCTACTATAGCCAAACAAAAAAAAATTATTTCCACATTTTAACAAATTAAACATTTGAGCAAATTTAAAATAATTTTTTTTTGTTTTTCACACAAATTCTTCACCAAAAAAACTCATAGAAACTCAAACGTTGCTTTGCTTTTAAAAAATTTTAAAATTTGTATGAAAAATAAAGCAAATTTATAAAATATTTGATATATTGTTTTTGTTCGTAACATAAATTTGCTGATTTACAAAATTAGGACCTGAGGTTTATAGTCACAAAAAATTAAGTGTATTTAAAATCTATTTTATGAAAAGCTTGTAAGAAAAATTTTAAATAAAATACACTTCAACCTCATTTTAAATGTTATGAATACTTTACTTTTCCAGAACATCAATAATGAAAAGTTTACTTTTCAAATTTCAATTTCATTACTTTTCTAGAACATGTCTGACTAACTCAGAGTTGATAGAATTAAACAGCTTTATTTGATATAAATGTACAAATTTGAATACAATTATGTAAATAAATAACTAATTTTAAGTCTATATGACATAAAAATGAAAAAAATCATTAAATATTTAGTTCCTGGGATAAATAATGTAGTTTTTACTGATTTTAAAAATCTAGCAATTTCTAATCATTGTTTGTTTGAAATCTAGCTTTTTTTTGAGCTGTCGAGTTGGCAACGGTGGCCACAAACAATATGGCTTGTGCGCACCTGTAGCGGGATTCTGTAACTTTTAACTATCCGACTATCGGAACGTTTTTCGACATATTTAGTCGCTTACAGTAACGATAGTGCGATTGTGTAAGTTTATTCGATATCGTGTAGCATCTCTGTTTAAAAAAAAGCGAAAAGCGCATAGAGGAATGGAAAAAAACAAATGAGTTTGCCCATGCCAAACAATGTACACATAGAAAAGAAGGAATGTAAAATCCACATGCCGCAATTTTGATTGCAAATCATATTAAATTTACAAGGAATAATTTGTCGTTTGAGTGTGTTAGTGTTTACTTGCTTTGTTCATTGCTACAATTCACTGTTCTGCTTATGCTAACTTTAGACGGCATGTATTTTACATCTGACTTGTCAAATTTCCCACTGCAAAAGTGATACATGCCGTGTGAAACATTGTCAGATGACATTTACAGAAGCAAAGTCAGATGAAAAATTTTCAATTAGAGCGTGTTCTATTTTCATCTGACAAGGTATCTGTATTAAAGCTGTATTAAATTATCAAAAGTGTGGATTGGCTGAAAAAACATTAAAAAGCAAAGAGCACTTTATATATTTACGAAAATTGTGCAAAAACTAACCTGTTGTGAACACTCAGAGGTTATGCCAGATGTAATTGCACATGTACGTGTGAAAGCAAATATTATAAACCGTCTGTAAATTGACATTTTTGACAAACATGCGAAGTTACATATGTCTAACACACCTAACAAGCCTTATATAAAAAACATGTCGTCTAAAGTCAGCATTAGTTGTGTGACTTGTTGTTGTTTATTCTTACATGTGTCGTCTATGTATACGACAAAAAACTAATTACCAGCGAATATTTACTGCTGCTGGTTTAAAATTATCATTGTTTCATATTAATTTTAAACGGAAAATAATTAATCTAACCTTAAATCACCGTTAAAACAATTTTGTTATAAACGTAAAGTTTCATTTTCAATCGACATGACTATAACCTAAATTTCAAATAAGTTTTATGTTAAATAATCATTTAAATCATGTTGAATTAAAATGAAATGCATTTTACATACGATGGTATTTATTTAGTGTATAAGTAAAGAAAAGTTTGAAGCTGTTGTGGCTGCAGTGGTTAGCCCGTGGACTATCATGCAGGTGGCACGAGTTCATATCTTGGCTGGGGCAGTCAGCTACAACGAAAACTTTTCTGATGACTATCACGTAAGTAAAATAATTAATAAAATAGCTACATTAAAGTCATGTTGTTTCAGCTTGATATAACTTTAATTCAACATGATTCTTCGTGTTGTTCCAATATCAAATTCACGTTGTTTCAACTTGAAATAACTTTGATTCAACATGATTCTTCGTGTTGTTCGAATATCAAATCCACGTTGTTTCAAGTTGAAATAACTTTGATTCAATATGATTCTTCGTGTTGTTCCAGTATCAAATTCACGTTGTTTCAACTCGAAATTACTTTGATTCAATATGATTTTTCGTATTATTTCAGTATCAACTTCATTTTGATTTAACTGTACTGGAATATTAAATCAACATGAAATATAGTTAATTCAAAGGAAAAATTTTCTTTCAAGATTATTGTAAATCATGTTGAATTTACATGAAACACCTATGAAGCAAAATCACTACCGAAAAATGTTAAGTTAACCTGGTTTTCGACGATTTTACATGGAAATTTTTCTGTGTGCAGACAATTTTTTCATTAATTTTCTTAATTTTGAGAAATATATGCTAATAATAATTTTTAAATAATAGAAATGTTGTTATTTATACATAAATGTGCTCATATGCTTCAATATTTTTGTAGAACAATAGCTTTAGTTGCTGGCATAAAGTATGTGCTATGGCTGCACAGCTGACTTTTGTCTATCCATTAATAACAGAAAAATTATTGTCGTTACTTAACCGACAGCGAATATCGTTATAAATGTTACTGAATATCAAATTCGATAAATTTTCGTTATATTTATTTTAACGATACGATAATCGTAATAAAAGTTACAGAATCGCGCTACTGGTGACTTTTTTTGTGTATTTAAAATATTTAGTTGGAAGCAAGGATGGCAAATGAGATTTTAAAATTGTAGTCTAGAGTTGTACTTTTTTTTAACTTAATTGTACCAAAACATATTTTTAATACCAGAAACATGTATTAAGTGCAGATAATATATCACTTTTGCAGAAAGGGAAGTGTGCTTAAGTCGCGTTCCCCCTTTTAAGCCGAACTTTGATCGCAATACTTCGCAAAATTTAAATTAAATTCACATAAAAAGTCGCACATGTACGAGTGGACGAAAAGAACAAAATATTTCATCACAATAAAAGAGCTGTAATAAAGAGATTTTCTAAAAAATTGAAAAATTATTAATTGTACAAAATATTGGTGTACCATTGTACTTTTAAAGTCCAATTTATACCAAAAATGGTACAATTGTACCAATTTTTCCATCTCTGGTTGCAAGTCAAAATTTGTTTGTTTTTATAACATTATAAATAACTACCTATACCCATTGTGCTTCGCTACATCGTTGTTGTGCAGATATAGAAAAATTAATATTAGCATCGTATGGACAGTATCCGCTTCCCCACTCCTAGTATATCGCCATGCTTGTGCTTAAAATTGAAATTTGCTCCCAATGCAACCTACCTCACTTAGAATCTCGCTATGGTGGTTCTCCAGAAAATTATAGGAAAATTATAAATTATTATTAGATAAAAGCGTGTTTAAGCGCTTATTTAAGGCAGAATAATACAATTTAAATTTTATTTCTAACTTAATTACTTTAGAACACAAATGTGTTACAAAAAAAGTACCAAAATTATATTTTTGCCCTTTATAGCCCCCTAAACGTATCTGAGAGATTCTTATGGAGAGAAGAATCTAATTTAGTTTAAATTTTCATGTTTATTATTTTAAGAGATAAATGGTTTTCTAATTTTACGTGTACCTCAGTAGATCTGGAGGTATTAATAACGTTTGCGAATTTACCCGTTCTTACCCACTTATTATCCTCTCAAAATTTTAATTTCCGAAGTCTCTTTTTTAAGGATTTGTAGATCGTTGAGGGAGTCTTTAGGGGAGAAGAATGTAATTTAAATTTTATTTCTAACTTTATTACTTTAGAAGATAAATGAAATACGAAAAAAGTACCAAAATTTAATTTTGACCTTTTTCGTACCTAAATGTATTTGAGGCCTTCTTAAGCATAGAAGAATCCGATTTACGTTCGATTTAGGAAATGAATATTTTACAAAAAGTACGAATACTATATTTGTACCCCCTCTCGCCCCCTAAATGCGAAAGTTTCAAAAAAGTAATATAATTCCGTCGGCTTAATTTTCGATGTAATTTTAACGTTTTATCCCCTTAAGCATCAACATAAAATATTTCTTTTAATAAAGAATATTTATTTCGTATATCAATGTATAGAAGTAATTTCAGTTAAGTTCGACTTTGACTCGCACACGAAGGGTTCCGACCGAATACCTTATACATAATATGTATATCCATTTTGCCTTTTTGCGATTTTCGTATATTTTTAGGAACTTTTTAAATTTTTTCGTTTACACCCTTGAACGGCGATATTATTTGGTTTTCTTTATATTTAGTTATATTTAGGTATTTTTAGTTTTGACGATCTATTTTAGTATTTGCGCTTTTTTCGATTTGGCGATGTTTTTGGTTTTTGGCGATTTATTTTAGTTTTCGAGATTTTTTTGTTTTGCGCGGCTTTTTTATTTTGGCGAATTTTTTCGGTTTTTGCGACAGTTTTACCGGCATTGCTGCAAAATACGTCTTTCGTAGTGACATAATTTTAAGACATTTCGATTTGTAGCATTATATCGTTCTTCCTTACTTTTTCATTCTTGATCCCATACAAATATGATGCCCCTAAACAGATCAAATTTCCGGACCAGAACCGCAAATATGAACCGCACTACTGACCCCACTTTCGGCCTGGCCCCTAAAACGGAAGTGCGAACTTCACTACCGATCCAACTACCGGTCCAGACCAGAACCGGAAATATGACCCGTACTACCGACCCAACTGCCAGTCCAGTGCATAAACCGGAAGTACGAACTGCACTACCGACCCAATTTCCGCTCCAGACCGCAACCGGAAATATAAACCGCAATACCGAACCAACTTCCGCTCCAGCACGTAAACCAGAAGACCGAACAGCACTACCGACCTAAGTTCCGGTCCAGACAAGAACCGGAACAAGAACCCGACAAGGCGGAAGTTTGGAACCAGTACTGTCATCCCACTGTTGCTTTATGCGTTTTGAGATTTGTACCTCAACTCAGCCATACGGTGTGTTTTAATAAAAAATACGGTGGCATGCAATAACATTCATGGAATTAATGTCCATTGCTTTTTTTAATTTATTAATACTGTAAAAATGACAGAGTTATGCGTGTGGGGAGTAACTTTCTCCATCGATTTTCGAAAAAAAAATTATAGGACCAAGCCTTTCAAACAAAACAAGAATTGTAACACTCGGTTACCAAATGAATGTTGGGGGAGAGAAAATTTCCCCACCGATTTTCGAAAAAAGTTATAGAACCAAAATGAAGGCAAGCCCTTTTAAACAAAACAAGAATTTTAAAATCGGTTCACAAATGACAGATTTATGCGTTGGGAGAGCAAATTTCCCCTACGAGTTTAAAAAAATATTATGGGAACAAACTGCATGCAAACCCTCTTAAAAAAAACTCGGAATTATGAAAGCGGTTCACAAATGACAGAATCATCCGTAGGGCGAGCAAATTTCCCCACCGATTCAAAAAAAAAATATGGGACCAAACTGTCGGCAAACCCTTTCAAACAAAAACCAAATTTTGAAAATCTGTTCACAAATGACGGAGTTATGCGTGTACAAACATTAAAAATTTAAAAAATACAAATACACACGAATCGATAATCCTCCTCTTTTTTGAACGCGGTTAAAAAAAGCGTAAAGGGATAAATTATTTTTTTAATGCAACAAATAGGCCAAACGGCTCCAAGGAAAATTTAACTTAAATCAAGTATAATATTTTCATAAAAATTGGTAAAAAAAAAGTTCGTTCATAAACTTAAAAAAAAACGAGTACAACTTTTCTAGATAATTGAAATATAGGACTTTTTAGTGATCAGGAATTCCTACAAATAAGTGAACTCGCTATTACAATCAAGTATTTTTTTCCACAAATTAAGTAAATTTGTCTTAATATGAAGTTAAAATTTGTGGATGTAATTTAGGAAAAATTACTAAATTTGAGTTCAATTAGGTTGTCGGATGGCACCAAAGCTGATTTTTACTGAAATTTAGTACAAATTTCATTGTACATATTAAGCTAATTTTATTAAAATTTTACTTGAGCAAAGTGAAATATTTACTTTAATCTAGTTCACTATTCATCTGATATAAACTTAATTCTAGGAATATTTTACTTAATTTAAGGAAATCAATAGATATATACTGAATTAGTTTATAGTAAGTATATCTTTTGTATCAATAAAATTTTACTAAATCTAAGTAAAATGTTTCTATAAAATTGGGAATTTTTACACAAAATTTTTTCCAAAATTCAAGAAAATTTTTACTGAAACAAATTAAGTAAGTTTCCCCAAATTTTTTTTAGTTTATGTTTGACCTCAAATTAAGTAATTTTTTTTACCCAGTTGTAGTTCATTATATTTTGCATATGTCCTGAACTTAAATCAATTTTCTTAAATTCTAGTACATGTTACATATATTATAGGATATTTATTTACTTATGTATATATTATTATTGTTAACTATCTTACCAAATATACAATTACACTAAGAGAAAAATCGCAACTTAAAATCGAAGCATATCGTTGTTGCAAATAAAATTGTTCAACTTTGAACATTTCAACTTTAAATTGAAGCAGAGCAACTTTAAAATTAAGAAAAACCACATGAAATTAACGTAGTAAATGATAAAATTAACATTTGACTAAAAAAACAACAAAGTACTTTCTTAATTTTAAAACATTCAACATTGAATTAAGATAGAACAACATGAAATTATATGACATTCTATTTTAACAAATTAAACTTTGATTCATAAATATATCAACATCTTTTAAATAAGCCGAAACTTTAATTTTAAAACGCATGCGTTTGCATTTAAAACGTGCGCCTTGGAATTTATTAATAAAATGATGAATTCAAGAAAGTGGCAGCTTTGTTATAATGACGCGCGTTGTTAAAATTTCTTTTAATTCGAAGCATTATGAAATTAATGCGCTTACATGCTTTAAAAAACAACGCATTGTTGAATGCATGTTGGACGCCTTTGAAATAAGTTGAAAAATTTTACAATCAACATAGTAATTTGTAATTGTACATTCATTTGTCATTTGTTATTGAGAGTCAGTGAAAATAGACCTAAAATTAATTTTTGAGCAGAAAAAGTGTAAAATTTTCAGTCTTATTTGTGACGCAGATAAAAACGAAATAGAAAACTTTCAAATAACAGATGATTTATTAATAAGTGGGCGCCAAATTATCATTGATGATTTAGTTGGCTCACAATCCATGAATGAAATTGTCATTGAACCATTTGTGGAAGATTGTGAGGCTAATGATGATTTGGACAAATTAAAAACACTTTTAAAGGACTTCGAGTTATTACAATTATTACCAGTATTGCAAGGTAAGTATATAAGTTTGAAACACACAATTTTGTAGCCGCACATGGTATAATATATTAATAATTTAAGCATCTAACGTGACGTACCGATGCTTGCAGTTTATTAGGAAAGAAGACCTAGTCGAAGCGATTCCACACCTCGGCCTTCGAATTGAGTTTAGGGAAAAATTGTTCATGTGGCGTAAAAAAGAAGTAAGTAAAATCACTACTCATTTGAAAATTATATATATAATTTCTTTTTGCAGTTTGGAATTGACTATGAAACAATTTCAAATCCAACTAAAGTTCAGGACTGGATCAATAGAGACAGTTCCAATGTCCCTTCACCATCTTCATCATTGTCTTCAATACGACGTGTTTTAAATAAGGTTTGTTTTGTTATTGCAATAGCATACATATGTACTTGAATATCAGATGTATAGTAAATGTGTATTAAAATTTATTTTATTAATTTTAAAAGGATTTGCAAGATATATTAAGGCAAAGCTCCAAAGGTCAATCCTGTTTAGCTTTTTATAAAGAGTTAAAAATATTAACAGACAATAAACGCGACGACATTATAAACATTATAATCGAAGAGATTGTATGCAGTAAAAAATCGGTTAAGCCAAATGATTTCCATGGCATTGTTGATGACATTTGTGAGATCTTTCCCAGTGAGGTGGCTGCAAAGGTAAACTGATTTTCTTTTCAAACAAATCATTAGTGGTTATTAAACTAAATTTACTTTAAAAGGAATATTATTATATCCCACGCCAAGGGAAAAAGAATCCCAGCGGAAAGTTATATTCTAAATATGTAAATGCTCGATGCAAACGTATAAAAAGAACTGAAAATTCTCCTGCATTACTCCAGAATGACGATGGAACTGATAAAATTGAAGATGTAGACGCGCCTATTGCAGTGGCCTTAAAGACATCACTTAATAGAAATAGCTCTGACTGGCAAGATGTCTGCGAAAAATGGAAAAAACATATCTTTTACGGCAACAAAACTTAAAACGTTTAAGTAATGTCGAGTTTTTGTCAGCGTGGTCTAAATATTCAGATTCCAGAGCTCCTGAACTTGTATGTTTAATTTTAAATACTAAATTATAACATCTTTTTTAATACTTTTTTAATAGATAAAAATCGACTTTAATATCATGTACCCAGGTAAAGAGTATATGTTATATACAAAGTGGGACAAGTTTAAAGAAAAAATCAAGATATACTTCAATGATAATATTCATAACAATTATTGCAAGCAGATGCTTTCCATTGCCAACACTACAAAAAACAAAGGTATTAAAAATTTTTAATTTTATTACTTAGTTAAATATTTAAACGGAAATTCATTTCTAGATGCTGAAGATTACATACTCGCAACACTTCTACCTGGGGTAATTTTGCCATCAACACGTTTTAAAGATGAAGAAGGCAAATTTAAGAAGAAAATCACTATTATTGATGCACAGGAAAGTTTTATGCATCGTCTGTTATCACTCAATAATTACGAAAACGAAATTGCAGATCGTATATGCAAGTATTATTCTGTTGGTCTAACAATTCAACCATTTATAATTGCTGAAGGGTCTTCTGATGATACAGTTAAATCATTTTACGTGTATTTTGATAGAACTATTTACAAATTTAGCTCTTTTATTGAAAGTTTAGACTTATTAATTTGTTACTTTATTCGACCTTACACTGGATGAATATTATTTATTATTTGGGCTCAAGGTCACTGTTTTTATTTTTAATAAAACTCTTATTTTTCGTTTTATCAAATATTATTTATTTAATTTTCGATATTTCAATCACCGTCGGTGATCTTCTTCAGGAAAAACTAAAAACAAAAATGTGCAAAAAAACATTAACATCACTGATGTAAACAAAAGTTAATGCAAAAAAAAACAGCAAGAATCTAAAAACAATTACATATTTATCTACTTATTACAATAAAAAAGTTATTATTAATATTGCCTTACAATGCAGAGTAAAGCTGTCCAATTTCTTAGAGAATGCAAAGCTCACTAAAAGCTCCTTTGTTTATATTTTGATAAAATGTGTCTGTATGAATGCGCGCAATTTTCAGTATCTGTTTTATAGTTGATACGGATGTTCGCGGGAGTATTAATTATGTGCAGCATTTCTATTGTATATCTTTTCTTATAATTATTCTCCTGTTGTAATATTGTTGTATTTTCGATATTGGGAGAGTGACCGTTCTGTGCACAGTGGGCTGCCAGTGCTGTTTTTTGGTCTGTTGTACCTTTTCGAGTTTTGTAGTCTGACTTGTGTGCAGCTAATCTTGTTTTTAATTTTGACTTCGTCGTTCCAACATATACTTTGTTACACATGTCAGACCCGTCTCCGTTGCATGGAATTTTGTAAATTACATTGGATTTATCCAACCTATCTATTTTTGTTTTTGTATTAGAAAACAGTGTATTTAGGGTTTTATCAGTTTTCAAAGCTATGTTGACGTTTTGCTTGTCGAAAATGTTTGAATATGTAACTCTCTCAGAAAACCCAGGGACATGTACCATCGACTTGAAAATTTTTTCCGGTTTTATTATAGGAATTTTATTTCGATTTTTTATTGCATTGTTGATGATGTTTGTTGTCATTATATATGGAAAGCAATTTTTTTGTAGTATTTTCCGGATCTGTTTAATGTTTTCTTTATGGTAAACTTCATCACTTATTTGAAGTACCCTATTTGCGAAATTCTGTACTGTATTAAATTTAACGTGTTTTGGGTGATTGGAATAGAAGTTTATGATGCGCCCAGAGCCAGTTGGTTTCTGATACCATTTAATAGTTAGTTTGTTTTTTTATTACTAGTGCGTCTAGATACAGTAATTTTTCGTTTTCTTCCAACTCCTTGGTGAACTGCATATGCCTGTGAAAATTGTTTAGAGCGTTCAACGTTTCGTCTACAGCATCCTTTTTGTAATACAGTACAAATCATCCACATATTTGCACATAAATTTTGGTTTGAATACTAAATTTGTAATTACTGTATCTAACAACTCTTCCATTACGATGTCTGGTATTACCGGCGAAGCAGGTGATCCCATAGGCATTCCTTTTAGTTGCTCGTACGTTTTGTCATCATATTTAAAATATCTGTTATCTTTTATACAGAAATTAAAAATATCGAAAAATAAATCTTTTGGTATGTTTGTGTATGTAGCGATTATCTCCCACTTTGACTTTATTATGTTCAATGCTAAGTTTACAGGTATACTGGGGAAAAGAGAAACCACGTCAAAAGAAACTAAAACTTCGTCATTACGAATTTCCGTATTCGCAACTTTGCTTTTAAAATCGATCGAGTCTTTAACGTTGTATTTCGAATCCTTTGTTAGATTTGTTAAAATATTTACTAAGTATTTGCATAGGCCATACGACGGTGAATTTAAAGATGAACATATAGGTCTAAGCGGCATACCATCTTTGTCCACTTTAGGGAGTCTATAGAGCCTTGGTGCGGTAGCTACATTGGTGATTAATTTGTATTTTTCCATCGCATCAATTATATTCAGTTTGAATAACTTTTCTACAAGTCAGGGTCAGTTTTTAATCGTTTGTAAGTGCACATGTCCTGAACAATGTTTCTCATTTTCGTTACATATTCTGAGTTTTCAACTGATACTGTGGTGTTACCTTTATCTGATTTCAATATTAAAATGTTCTTATTTTCGGCCAAAAACTTTTTTGTTTCATTCACTGTATTGATCAGCTCTCTTTCTCTGGTTGTTAATGATTTTTTATTAAGGTAGTTGTCCATCGTCATTACAAATTGAGTTCTTGCGATCTCTTGTTTTTCTTTTTCTTTATTGGTGTGTATTATGTCTTCTCCGTCGGCAATGCATTTAAAGATAGGAAAATTTTGTTTTTCTATGGGCAACGCAAATTTTGGGCCTAAAGATAGCAATTTTTGAACACTAATTGGGATTTCTGTGTTAGTCCTGTTTATAAACCAATCTTTATTGTATCTTATGCAAGGTTTGTTATTTAGTGTCGTCTTGAGTTCAGTAAATTTCTTGATTTGTATTTCTGTTCTTTTCTTTAAAACACTTTCGTAGATTATTTTTTCACTCTTAGCTTCTTCGTGTTTGTGTTTTATTATTAAATTAAGAATTTTCATATGGAAATTATCAACATATTTTCTGACAAGACTTTTTATTTTGAACGTTGTTTCATGTTGCAAGTTGTTGTTAATGTTGAAAAGTTGTTCCACGTTTTTCGTAGCATTGGTAATAAACTTTGGTATTAACCCAACTTTCCAGCATTTAATAAGGAATGTTAATGTAGCTTTTAAATTAGCTGCCCTTTTATTTGTTTTTGCGAACTTTCGAATACTTTTGTTGACATTATTATTGTAGTTTCGATGTAGATTTTCATATAGCTTCATGATGATGCTCTTCGGAGTGCCCTCCGTATTTATTAATTTGTTACTTTATTCGACCTTACACTGGATGAATATTATTTATTATTTGGGCTCAAGGTCACTGTTTTTATTTTTAATAAAACTCTTATTTTTCGTTTTATCAAATATTATTTATTTAATTTTCGATATTTCAATCACCGTCGGTGATCTTCTTCAGGAAAAACTAAAAACAAAAATGTGCAAAAAAACATTAACATCACTGATGTAAACAAAAGTTAATGCAAAAAAAAAACAGCAAGAATCTAAAAACAATTACATATTTATCTACTTATTACAATAAAAAAGTTATTATTATTATTGCCTTACAATGCAGAGTAAAGCTGTCCAATTTCTTAGAGAATGCAAAGCTCGCTAAAAGCTCCTTTGTTTATATTTTGATAAAATATGTCTATGAATGCGCGCAATTTTCAGTATCTGTTTTATAGTTCATACGGATGTTCGCGGGAGTATTAATTATGTGCAGCATTTCTATTGTATATCTTTTCTTATAATTATTCTCCTGTTGTAATATTGTTGTATTTTCGATATTGGGAGAGTGACCGTTCTGTGCACAGTGGGCTGCCAGTGCTGTTTTTTGGTCTGTTGTACCTTTTCGAGTTTTGTAGTCTGACTTGTGTGCAGCTAATCTTGTTTTTAATTTTGACTTCGTCGTTCCAACATATACTTTGTTACATATGTCAGACCCGTCTCCGTTGCATGGAATTTTGTAAATTACATTGGATTTATCCAACCTATCTATTTTTGTTTTTGTATTAGAAAATAGTGTATTTAGGGTTTTATCAGTTTTCAAACCTATGTTGACGTTTTGCTTGTCGAAAATGTTTGAATATGTAACTCTCTCAGAAAACCCAGGGACAAGTACCGTCGACTTGAAAATTTTTTCGGTTTTATTATAGGAATTTTATTTCGATTTTTTATTGCATTGTTGATGATGTTTGTTGTCATTATACATATATGGAAAGCTATTTTTTTTAATATTTTCCGGATCTGTTTAATGTTTTTTTTATGGTAAACTTCATCACTTATTTGAAGTACCCTATTTGCGAAATTCTGTGCTGTATTAAATTTAGCGTGTTTTGGGTGATTGGAATAGAAGTTTATGATGAATATTTTATCAAAATATAAACAAAGGAGCTTTTAGTGAGCTTTGCATTCTCTAAGAAATTTGACAGCTTTACTCTGCATTGTAAGGCAATAATAATATTAACTTTTTTATTGTAATAGGTAGATAAATATGTAATTGTTTTTAGATTTTTGCTGTTTTTTTTTTGCATTAACTTTTGTTTACATCAGTGATGTTAATGTTTTTTTTTGCAAATTTTTGTTTTTAGTTTTTCCTGAAGAAGATCACCGACGGTGATTGAAATATCGAAAATTAAATAAATAATATTTGATAAAACGAAAAATAAGAGTTTTATTAAAAATAAAAACAGTGACCTTGAGCCCAAATAATAAATAATATTCAGTTTAGACTTATGTTTTAAAATCTTTCATGTTTTTTCACTTAAGTACCCTCAAGCATGTGAAGCATCTTGGGTTTTCATACAAAAATTCTTTTTTGAAATATCTACAATTCATGATTTGAAGTCTTCTAAAATAACTTCTCTTTTAACATTTATGAATATACAAATAGACTAATATTAAATATGTTGATATGTTTCAAATGCTTTGCTGAGTTTGCTGAAGTGGACCTATTAATACGACATCTAAAAATTTATCATTTCATTTCAGGAATGTTAGTTAAACTTACTTGTAAGCAAAAAAAAGTGTAGCCAAACATTTTCAAACTATACCGCCGTTCGAAAACATTTAAAAACCCAACATTCAAGTGGCAGATCATCTGAACTTACAGATGTATCAAATGATAAGTTTAATCAATCTAATGAAGCGTCTTGTTCTCCGACAGTTTTAAATAAAGTTATTTAAAATTCCGAAAGTATTCCACGCATAAATTCAAGTTCTACAAATGAAAATACCAATTCATTTAAAAGTTTTAAATTAAAGATATTGCGAACATTGTTAAGCTTACATGCAAAAAAGTCTATGTCGAGAAAACAAGTAACTGAAATTCAAAATATTATGTCGGCATTAATATCTGATATGTCTTCAGCAATTAAGAATATATTGGACGGACATGAAGACTCCGATATAAAAAGAGATTTTGAGGTTCTTTTAAGTTTAGCCAAGGACCCTTTTTCCGAATTTTGCTCAGAATATAAGCTTTTAAAATATTTGACAGATATGAATCTATATCAACCTCCACAAGCTATAATCATTAAAAAAACAATTTCCGAAAAAACACATTTCGGCAATCCCACTTTCGATCCTAAAACTGTTGATATTTTCATTTTACCATTAAAATTCAAGTTTAAAAAAATTTTTGATATTCCAGGGCTTTTAGACATAACTATTAATGCCACACAAAATGCTTCTCAGAGTCCAATTTTGACAAATTTTGCAAGTGGAGATATTTTTAGAAGAAAAAAACAATTATTTGAAAATTTCTTAGTAATTCCAAATACACTTTTTTTGATGATTTTCAAATTAATAATGCTCTTGGTAGTCACACGTATTCTATTTGCGGCTGTTACTTTAACTTTCCTAATATGCCTTCATATTTACTATCAAAATTAGAATACATCTTTCATTGCGCTTTCATATCCAGCAAAAACTTAAAAGATTATGGAAACAAAAACTGTTTGTACCATTTAGTTGAAGAGCTCAAACTGCTTGCAGAAGAAGGCAATTGATATTGTTACTCAAGACGATCACCGTAAAGTTTTCTTTCTTTTAGGTACAATAGTGGGTGACAATTTAGGAATGAATACCATATTGGGATTTGTTCAATCTTTCAATTCGAAAAGATATTGCCGTGTTTGCACTAGAACAAAAGAAAACATGAAAGCCGATACTAGTGAATACGGAAATGAATTAAGAAACGCAACTAATTATCACTCAGATCTGCTCATTGACAATTTCCGAGAAACAGGTATAAAAAATGAATGCATTTTTAACAACATTAGAGGCTTTCATGTAACTGACAATTTTTGTTTCGACATAATGCATCATTTGTTTGAGGGAATATGTGTTTATGATATCTGCAATATTTTGAAAGGGTTATTTGATGAAGGTGTAATAACTTTAGCATTCCTGAATAGTAGAAAACAATTTCTCCAATTCGGAGAAATAGCAATTGGAAATAATTCGTTGCCCTTAAGCATGGCGAGAATAAAGTCATTTAACTTGAATATGACTGCTGTAGAGATTTGGCGTTTTACACATTTTCTGCCATTAATGATAGGTGATATTGTTCCTGTTGCAAATAAAAATTGGCATATGTTGGTACTGTTACTGAAAATGATTGATTTTGTATTAAAATCAAAATACACTGTACAAGATTTAACTGATTTCAGAATTTTAATTGAAGAACACCATAAAGTCTACATAGAACTATATGGTCCTTTAAAACCAAAGGACCATTTTCTTGTGTATTATGTTACGGCTATAAAAAAAATGTGGTCCACTAAAATACCTTTGGTCTTTACGATTCGAAGCAAAACACAAGGAAGCGAAGACTTATTTAGCGAATAGAACATCTCGAATAAACCCACCACAATCTTTAGCTGTAAAATCAAGTTTGAAATTTGCACACTTTTTGCTACAACATGAATTTTCATACGATTTGTTTGAAGAGTTTGACCAATGCTGAGTATCAGATATAACTAAGGAATCTTATTTTTCCAAAATTGTATCAAACAGAGATATTGATTTTACAAAAGCGATACCTTCAAAAAAAGTGACCTACAAAGGCACACAATACAAAACTGGTTACTACCTATCTTCTAATGAACCATGTTTTAAAGCATTTAGAATTTTTCTTTTCCTTTACCAATATAATGAAATATATGTTTTATGTTATCCATTAGCGTTAAGTGAGTTTTCTAATCATTTCCAGTCATATGAATTAATTAAAGAATTTGATGAAATTCATGTTTTAAATATAAAATATTTAAATAGCTTTCCTATTCATTCATATTTTATAAACAATGCGAAAACTTATATACGACCAAAACACTTTTTGTAACTTTACTATTATAATTATTTCATGTTTTTGTTAACCATGTTTTTTTATTTTTTAATAAAATTAAAAAAATTATAAAATTTATTTTTTAATTTATGAATGGTAAAGAATATATTATGTAAGTATTTCTTCTATAAAACAGATACCACTTTACCCCTGTAGTGGAAAGGCCTAAACTTTAAATCGAAGGTGGATGTTTTAAATTCAAGAACGCTACCACATTAAAACGAAGCAGAGCACTCGAAATTCAAAAATGCTCTTATTTGATTTGAAAATGTTCATTCTTTGAATAAACGTAGAAAATTTTTGATTTAACGTCGCTCGTTGTTTGTTTAAAGATGCCAATTTTTTAATTTAACTTCCAGCATTATTAAATTATCGTTGAATCCACCTTGATTTCCGGTAAACATTGTTTTTATGTTGAACATTGTTGAATATAAAATTTCCAACCTTAGCTGCTTTTCATAGCTGTTTTTTGTTGAATTAAGGTTGAAATTGTTGATTTTCTGCTGTTTTTTCTATGAGTGTACATTTGAGTATTGAACCAGCAACCTCCCAACTGATAGACTAGCACTCTAATCACTAGCCTAACAGGGTACCCGTCATAAGCATTGAAATTATTTTGTTTTACAATTTTATTTGATTTACAAAACAAAACAAATAATTCTTGAAAATAGAAAAAATTTACTTAGATTTTAGTATAAAACTTTTCTGATATAATATTATTATATCCATGAATAAAAAAATACTTATTAAGAAGTGTTCCCACGACGAACAAATTTTGTAAGAACTATTTTTGGAAAATGTTGCCATTTGAGAACACACTTATATAAACAACTATAAGTTTTGAATAAACAAGGTAATCAAATTAATAAAATGTACTGTCCAACTATTGGAATCACGTAACAAATAAAGTAATATGAACCTTTTTTAGTTATATAATGGAAAGGACACTATATGTGACACACGGTTTCTCTGGCTAAGGACCAATAAGTGTCCTGCGGCTTCCTTATTTACCTAAACAAAGTCGATGCAAAATACAAAAAGTGAATCTATATGTTTTTTTATCGTCATCTAAAATGCAAAATAACGTATCTTCAAAAAACTGAACTCGCTTTTTGGATGATTATGTTTCTTTTGATGAAACTACACGTCTCTACAAAACTTTATGCATCTACGTTGAAAAATAGCGATTTCGAAATAACGTATCATAAACTATGTAAAATATTTTCATGAACCAAAAAGCAGTTCACTGCATTTGTATAAAGCTTTTTTTAATATATCTTAACCCTTTGACGACCATAGGCAAGTATGCTTGCCCAGCGGTTTTTGGTTTCTATAAATTTTCTAGTAAAAGATAGAGCAAATATGTTCAAAAGAGATTTGTAGAGTAGAGTAATTGCTACAAAAATGTTGAAGGTACCAAGTTCCTATCTGGCCCCAGTTGATACTTAAGAGGTCCTAGGTTTAGTCAAATAGTGACCTTTGTTCTGGGCGCTACCCCTGGGCGCAGAGGGAACGGAACGGACTGAGACTCAGCTATGTTCAGAGGTCATGCCTTACCTACCAAAAAATATAAAATGCAAGGTTATCTAAGTATCAGCCGGGCCACAGGGATCCAAATTATGTTTGGCAAGTATATTTGCATATGGGTTGAAACGAAAATCATTACATCAAAAAAAATAAAAATTTTCTTTGACTTTTATCACGGTGTTTGGATTTTGTCAGCACTTGTTTAGTTTCATGCTTATCCATGTAAATTTTTTGTATTATTGTTCCAAGCTGAAAGCTTTATTTTGGTTTTGTTTCTTTGTTTACGTAAGTTTTTTATTTGCATTTAGCAAAAAAGAAATGTTTTTCGTGCGTTACGATTTCGATGGTTATTTTTATTAAGTTGTGCATATTTTGGTGTAATATTTTTATTCTTTTATTGAATGCTAAGATAAACATAAACGAGAGTTATGCGTAGATCGACACCTTTTGCAGTAGTGAACGAGCCAATTGCATCGCGCTCAAACGGTGCACGAAAATTAGAAAAAATAGCTCTGTTTAATCCGCCAGAGAATAATTTTCATTTTTTGACAAACTTTTTCCTATGAAAACCCATTTTTCCTGAACGCTATTGGTCATATACATGAGGAAATGCCGTCAGCATACGAAGTGTCCGATAGTGTTCACAATTTTGTAGGTAAGCGATATATCAAATTCAATTTTGAAAAAAATTTTACGAGCCTCATCTTGATGCACACTCTGCGAAAAAATTATATCATGGCATGCGGAACTATTCGAAGTAACAAGGAGCAAATGCCAAAGTGATTTCTAGCAGATAAAGAAACAGCGCAGTTCCGATAGAACTTGAGCTGTTCTATAATTGGGGTGTTTACTTTGCCTGCAACTTTATCAGATTTTATCAACTCGACATGCAGTCAAGATTGTAATCGATTGCCTCTGGTAAATTCACCATTACAACAAGGAAATGGGAGCTGTCGATCTTGTTGATAAATAGAAGTACAATATGAGTACACTCGTAGAAAAAAAAGACATTTCTATATCCGTTTATTCTTCGATCTTTTCGAATTATGCGTCGTCAGTAACAATATAGTATAAAACAAACTAATGTTTGCAAATAAATGGCTTCATGGCCAAAGTTATTTCAATATAATTTTGACTAGCTTTGTCCATGGATTGGAAAACTAACATCAGCTCAAAAGCGCGCGTATCTCAGATGAAAACTGAACTGAAATTCACTCAGATCTCTCCGCAAAATAAATAACCGCGCAAACTGGAATGTGTACATTGCGCCTCTGAGAAAAGATATAGCCGCACAAATATATTTGGCAATCAATCCAACGAGTTCTTCTGCTTTGCTACATCCAGTGACATCTTTGGTATCTACCACAAATGACCGTAGCTATGCTAACATTATATAAATTAGTTATATTTAACTTAAAATAAAAAAATTATTAAATTCTTTTTTTTCATATAAATTTTTAGGTGTGAAAAGTTTCCTCTCAGCCCATAGGCAAATATATTTGCCAAGCAAAATGAAGAGCAAGGAGTGGACCTAGACCCCCAATTTTTTTTATAGAACTAATATTGGGCCATACAAAATAAAAAAGTATTAAAAATTCCTTCGGCCAAAGATGTATGGTCCTCAAAGGGTTAACGAAGTAAGAAGCCTAGATCTTTCATTGTTTGTGGCGGCTCATTTGGTCAGTTTGCAAAACTGTTTGCAAAGCTGCTTTGGAGTACTTATATTTTTGCACAAATATTCTCCATATGAGTTTTACATAGTTCAGGTAATACATGAAAGTTTTTAGATATTTTTTATTATATTATATATTCATATATTTGAAAATTTAAACGATGTACTTAAATTTTTATAGCGTAACAAGTTGAGTTTAATAAACCACTTTTATTTTGGTCTGTTAAATGCTATCGTATATTAACTTGTCGTACTTGTGACATTTGCTCATTGAAATAAGTGAATGGCATTTAAATCTAAAAGAAGTTTTATAGAACATATGTATATCCTGTAGACTTATATGCAAATCCACTTACCCTCATGCGAGGTTATAAATGGTGATTGATAAGAGCAATTCTACTATGACCTGCATCTACAATCCTTTTAACCAATAACTCAATGGCGTAATATAAATTTCGAACCTTACAGCCAACAGCACCAATTAAAAAAGAAACAACGTTGTTAAACAAAAGCTCAACTATTTGAATCGTTAAGCATATGAAAAAATTATTTTCCTTTTCCATTTACTTTCAACAATAAGAATATATTGACCATTGCGGATAAGATTGTAACAAGATTCTTAAATTTATTTTACAAGTTTAAAAAATAATAAGAAGTACTTAGGATAACCTACAGCCAAATAACTTTGGGTTGTTTTGTTCAGTTATATACTATCGTATATTTAACAGTCACATTTGTGACCTTGGCTCATTGAAATAAGTGGATCACATTTAGATCTTGCAGGTAACTTTATTCGACAGATTGAACTGTAAAACAAATGTTCCATAGACTTAAGTGCGAACCGACTTACACTCATGCGAGATTATAAATGGGAATTGATAAGAGAAATTGTACTATAACCTGCGTCTACAATCCTTTAAACCAATAACTCAATATCATAATATAAATACCGAACCGTACAGAAAACTGAAACAATTAAAGACAATCCATCATTATTCACTGAACCTCAACTGTAATATTTGTTAAACTTGTAAAAATAAAAGAACATAGTCTTGTCATTGAAAATCTACCAATAGACAAGAAGCGAATAAATCCACAAATATGGAACAGAGATAAATGAAAAAAACTTCATAACATTTTATTTTCTTCACATAGCCTTTTATAACATTTGGATGAAATGGAGATACTATTAATTATGATTGCATAATACTAGACCAGATTTCCAAATATTAATATTTACTGATATATACACAAATAAACTCCTTGGATTTATTCCCTTCTTCCAACTGATCAAAAAATATATAAATAAAAGGAAATTTTTTAACAAGGGTATGTTTATTTTTAAAAATAATGAATTAAGTAGTTAATATCATTTATTCGTCATCATTTTCAGCAGTTTCGGTTGTTGTAGTACTTCCAGAGATAATATTATCACAACATTCTTTGGATTTTCATAACATTCTTTGGATTATCATAACATTGTTTGGATTTCGTTGACAATGTCTCCAAACTTGTCGACAAAAGTGGTGACTTGGAGACACTTAGCCCCAGGCTCCCTTCAGGGATTTATTTCCCTCTATTCAGCCAAGAACCATATGTCTCTATGTCAACACTCTTTTCTCTAGTGACAATTGCACTAGTTAAAATGTCGACAACTTTTCTTCTTCTTATTATGCTGTGCAGTCAAAGTAAAGTTGCAAGCCGATCGGCGGCTAGCCGCTGCCGCTTCTGATTGTATGTTTCAATTTTAAACAAATGTTTTTAGCAGAATAATATAATTTTTTTACTGAAAATATACATATACATATATTTTTAAAATTTTTGAACTTCAAATTTAATTTTGGAATTTCAAAGGGAATTTTTGAATTTCAATTGATATATTTTGAATGTCAATTGATATTTTTTTTTTCAAATTGAATTGATATTTTCTAAACTAAATTGATATTTCTTTAATTTTGAATAAACATTTTTTAATTTCATTTGATGTGTTTTAAGCTACAATCGGAAAAGGTATATAGATTTCAAAAATATTTCGGTCTAAATAATTTAAAAATTTAATTTTTAATAAAAAATAAAACTAATAAGATATATATGTGTTTAAGTGTATTAAAGAATTGATTAGAGAAAGTGTAAACATTACTTCTCAAGTTATAAAAAATTCAATAAAAGATAATCATTTTGAATTTATATTATAAATTTTATAAATAACTTAATAGAAAAAAGTGTAGAGAGAATTCTTTCCGTTATTGAAGAGAAGTTCCACGCTTTTAAAGTTAAAATAAATGATATTACCGAAAGAGTTGAAAAGTTAGAGTTGATGAGTTTGGAAAATAATGTATTGAGTAATGAAGTAATTGACCTAAAACGAAAAATACTAAAACAAGAAAATTCTGTTGTTGCGGGTAGTATACGAATTTGGAGCATACCCTACAACGAAAATGAAAATTTATATTCTATACTAACAAATATATGTAATAGCATAAAAATACCTCTACCTCAAATTGTCAATATGTATAGACTCAAAAAAATATATAAGAACAATCAACTAGGGATGTAAATCGAACTAATTATCTGCATACTTTTAATATAGATTCTTAGGAAGCAATAAAAATGTAGTTCCTTATTAATTACTTCCAATTTGTTATACTGGGTTAATATTAATTTTAAATATTAATACATAGTCCCTTACACTGTAATTTTGTATAAAAAAAATTGCCCTTCTTGAGTTTTGTTAATCTAAACTTGAACTCAATTTCAATATTCGTATCGGTATCGGCGATATTTATTTTTAAATATCGGTATCGGATCGGTAAAACGGCGTATCGTTTCATCCCTACAATAAACCTTACATCGCTTGTTTCTGACATACCATGGAGCTTCTATAATCGTACGGAGTATTTTATTTTGTTGCCTTTGAATTCTTTTTACATTTGATGCCGAGGCAGTGCCCCATAACTGGATTCCGTAGGACCATATTGTTTTTAGAATGGAGTTGTATAGAAGAAGTTTACAATTTAGGCTTAGAGTAGAGTTCCAATGAGCCAATTCATTTGAGCCGCTTTTAATTTCATTTGGGTCACCTTTGCATTTATGTATGACTTCCATATTAGACGACGATCAAGATGAACACCGAGATATTTTACTTCAGTGTGTTGATGTATAGTTTGGTTATTTATTTGTATAGAAGGCCAGGGTTCTTTGCACAATGTAAAAGTAATGTGTAGAAATTTTTATTCGTTAATTTTTATCCACCATTGTTTTAGCCATTGTTCCAACTGGGGTATATAATCTTGTAGTTTGCGGGTGGCTTCTTGATGGAATTTGTGAACACTCAGAAAAGCTGTATCATCAGCGAATGTTGATATGTGTATGTTACTGATTACCGGCACGTCAGAGGGATATATCTGATATAATACAGGACCGAGGATGCTGCCTTGAGGAACTCCGGCTTCAATGGGTTGCGGAGGGCTTAGAAAATTACCTTCTTTAAGAACAAATTTTCGCTTAGTTAAGTAGCTTTCTAAAAGTTTAGGGATGTTTTCGTGATGTTTTTCGAGTTTAAGCCCGCAATACAGTGTTCGATCTCACAAATATTGAATCTCAAAGTAACATCTGGTATAGCGAGGACTGGTGGCAGCTCAACTATAGTATCAGACGTATTTGGAGTAAATACTTTCCGCAAGTGGTTTACAAACAGAGTACCATTTTCAGCGTCAGTTCTTGCCAAGTCTCCATTCGAAGCTCGCAATGGAGGCTTATATATCACTGGTCTTTTGAGGCCTCGGGCTACTCTCCATAGCGAATAGTCTGTTTGAGATGTTGGCTTCGAGCCCATTTACAGAGTTTTCAAGAGAAGCGGTTTTTGATATTCTAGAGGTTTCAGCTGTTTAGTACATTCCTTTAGCCTAGATTTTACCTGAGGGGATCTATAGCGTTGCCATTCTCTACGAACTCTTCTTTTTTCGGATAAAAGCCGTTCTACATCTGCTGAATAAATTTTTTTATATCTCACCTGAAGATTTGTAGTAGTAGCATTTAGAGCAGCTTGCTTAAGGTTTGCCTCAAACATTCTAATAGAGTTATCTATGTCAGCAGGCGTTTTTAATAGAACATTTTTTATGCAATGAGCACTCAAATATTTTTGTATTTCAACCAATTTATACGTGTGGTTGTCATCGTTAAATCACAAGTCGGTGAAGAAGTTGTATGTGAATATATAGTGACAATAGTTGGTGAGTGATCTGAAGACAAATCTAAAGATGCTTCAACTTGGATAATTTCGCTGGGCACACCCTTTACCACTCCAAAATCAATAGCATCAGGTATTTTTCGGCGATATGTTGGCCAGTAAGTTGGCTGCCCACTTGATATAACATTCAAACGCATTTTTGAAATTATGTTAAACAAAACGCGACCCTTTGGCGTGATGAGCCGAGATCCCCAGAACGTGTGCTTAGCGTTGTAATCACCGGCGGCCAAAAAGCGTGGGCCTAGTGAATTAAAAAATCTACTATATTTATTTTCTGTAATAGAGTACCTGGGAGAAGCGTAAATTGGTGAAATCACCAGGTTTTGATGATAAGCTTCAATGCAGATGTTAGTTGCTTGAAGATAGTCTTCACAATGATCACTCATTAAGTAGTGTTTTAATCGCGATTTTATTAGTATACCCGAGCCACCACAAGCTCTACCTTGGGGCTCCTTTGTACCGTAGAGAATATATTCCTTGATTTTAAAAAAGCTTCTAGCCGTCAAATGCGTCTCAGAGATAAGCATAACATAAATTTGTTTATCCATCATGAAGTATTCTAGTTCGTTTTTATGTTGACGGATGCCGTTTGCGTTCCATAAACTGATTTTTAGTTCATGGTTTGTTTAATGCAGGCTGCAATAATGTAGACTGCATTTTCAACACTTCCTGCATCATGCAGGTCTTGTTGGTTGTAAAAAAAATTACTGTTTTTATTAAATTTTCTATTGAAGCCTCGATTCGATCAAAATTGAAACAAGTGCTTTCGTTGGCAAGAGGCCGTTTTTGAGCTGTAGGCTGGTTAGACTTCAAAGCATTTGCGTATGAGAACTGGCTGTTTGGTATATTTTGCGCTATGGGATGGTTTGCCTTAAAAATGTTGGCGTATGAAGGCCAGCTGGTAGCTGGTTGGCGCAACTGGCGATCATTTTTATTGTCGAAAGTAATAGGTTGAGCATAGGTGTGATTTCGTCTGTTAGACAAAGCCTGCTTAACATGTACATAGACAGGGCAGCCCCTGTAGTTTGCAGTGTGATTTGCATGGCAATTGCTACACTTTTCAATTTTGGAATCATCTTTTGGCTTATCACAATTGGCAGTGCTGTGTAGTTCACCACAGACGACACAAACAGTGCGCAACTTACAATATGTTTTGGTATGGCCGTATTCTTGGCAATTCAGGCATTGAATTGGCCCTGCTCGTTTGTGAGATTCCTCTACGGTAACTCGTCGGTGCAGCAAATATCTTAAGCTATAAATGGGGTGTACTTCATTCTTTTTTAATTTCATGTCACCTGGTTCTAGTTCCACACGAAATAGTGGTTGGGGGACTCGCTCTCTATTTTTAATGTAAGTAACATTTTTCAATTTAAAATCATTGTTTAGTAGACCCGCTTTTACCTCTTCTGGATCCACGTATGAATCGATGCCTTTTCTCACTACCTGCAGGTAGTGATCTTGGACTTTGTCTTTTTTTATTATTTACACTTTCTGTAGTTTTTTCTTTTTCGGCTTGAAGTTGGCTCATATTGTTGGCACTTGTGCTTTGCTGTGAAGCTGGTTTCAAAAAATTTACTTTTATATTACGATCTGTCATAGACATTGAATTTGAGCGTACCCGTTTACGCAAGTGTAAATTTTTGTTTACTGGGTTATCACATTCTGCAGCAACAACCTTAACGTAGGCATTTCTGTTGTTTGTTGTTGTTTTGGTACTCATTTGGTACGAGTACCAAATATGTTTGTTGTTTGTGTGCTTACTTGCTATGAGTTTATAATGTACTTTACAAAAAGAAATGAAAAATGTATAGGTACGTAAAATATTAAACAAAACGGTGTTTGATAATACTTTGTTGTTGCGAATATTTGTTTTTTTTAAATATTATATATTTTTATATTGTTTATTTTGTTCACCGACGGCAAATTAATGCTTGTTTCTACTTCGAAAGTAAGTTGCGAACTTAATAGTAACTATTTTATTTTTCAATTAAAATGTTTTCAATATATATGTAAATTTAAAATTAACTACTTTATTTTACCTACTGTTTATTGCGTTGTGTTACGTTATGAATATAATGAACACAGTACTTAATTGACTTGATTCCAGGGACGGGAGCTATAACATAATTCGAATATTGTCTAGTAGACGGCAAGGCTTTAACATATTTCATATAAATGCTCAGAGCCTGTTACCAAAGATTGACGAATTTCGATACCTGTTTGAAGCTTCCAGTGTCGATGCGATGTCTGTTTCTGAATCAGGGTTTAATAGGAATGATGTGTATAGCATATCCGGATGTCGTCTTTTTCGGGTAATCTTCTTTGCTCGTATAGCGAAGGTAATGGCATTGAGTACATATTCGTTGAGGTTATCTGTCGTGGTATTAAAATGCTTTTAGGATGTGTATATAGATTAGATTTATGAAACTGGACAGTCTTGTTGACAAGCTGGAGTTATTGTCGGGAACATATACGGAAGTTGTAGTTGCAGGTGACTTTAATAGCAAATTGCTTGTTACCAATGAGCTTGCTAATACTATGTCTTTATTTAGCCTACTTCCTGTAAACAAGTCCAGGCCTACACATTTCACGACCATGTCTTCTACCCTATTAGACTTGTTTTTTTTTTGTTAATAAATTAGATAATGCATTACACTATGAACAGATAGCTGAGACTGATTTCTTGAGGCATGATGGTATTTTTCTTTCATATAACTTTTTGCCTGAGCGCAGGAATCAGTCATACAGTTACCGTGATTTCATGAACATTGACTATTCGTGTCTTCAATGCGACCTTGACCAAATTGATTGGGAATATATATATTACATATCCCTCATCGATGAGAAATTGGAGTATATTAATGAAGAAATCCTCGAATATACAATGAACGTGTTCAAATTAGGATGAGTAGGTCAGACAAAAAGGTAACACCTTGGTTTACCAATGAGGCTAAATTGCTGATAGAACGCAGGGATAATCTTTATCGCAAGTGGAAACGTTATAGAATACCTGAATTTTCATCTGAGTTCCGTGTTGCTAGAAGAGCTGTCGTATCTGAAATAAGATCTGACAAGACAGCAAATTATCAAAACAAATTTAACACAGCCACTACCAGTAAAAAGACCTGGAAGTATATTCGTGGTATTGGTGTTGAAAAGTCTGTAATTAGCCAAGTAATGTTGATGTTGAGTTGCTAAATAGGAATTTTGTGAATATACCACTACTCAATGTCCAGATGGACTTATGTGCCAATTCTGTGACTCCTCGTCCCTCTGCTGGTGGATTTAATGTTTAGTACGTTGATGTTTTGGATGTTGTTGGTGCTTGCCATGCTGTGAAATCGGAAGCAATCGGTTTTGATGGCATAGATCCCAGAGTTTTAAGGATAATTTTACCGTGGATGTTGCAATCTTTAGTACATATTTTTAACTCTATAATTATGACCAACATTTTTCCTACTACATGGAAACATGCTAAAATTGTACCGATACCAAAAACGAGAAACGATTTTCGTCCAATCGCTATACTACCTTATATTAGCGAAGTATTTGAATGAATACTGCATAAACAGATATACAGATACGTGACTGACAGTAACCTTTTAACTGACCGCTCCCACATCAACTTAATTTTTCTAAGATGCAAATGTATGATGATGATGTGCAGTTATACCTTAGTTGTACCAGAGACTCACTTCAGATGAAAATAGGAGAGTTAAATTTGGATCTGAATAAAATCTTCATTTGGGCGTCAGCTAATGGTTTAAAGATTAAACCGAATAAATCTAAATATTTACTAATACGCAAAAGGAGTGTGAAAGTTGACATGCCTATAGACATCTTCATTGGTAACTCCAAAATTGAATTTGTGGATACGGCTAGGAATTTGGGTGTAACTTTTAATAAACTGCTGACCTGGACTGATCATATAAACCAGACTTGTGGTAGAGTTTATGGTATGTTACGCAGCCTATGGGCTACTCAGCATTTTACACCACTACGAATAATAGTACTGTTAGCTAAAACATACCTGCTTCCAACTTTATTATATTCATTAGAGATATACGCCGCTTGTAATTCCCAGGATATGAGGAAACTGACAGTAACCTATAACAACGTTATTTGTTAAATTTTTAGCCTGAAAAGATTTGACAGCATAACTACATATTCGCGTCGTTTTATGAATAAATCTTTTTGTAACCTCTTAAAAATGCGCAGCTTAATTTTTCTTCATAAAATTATAATAACAAAGGAACCTGAGTATTTATATGATCGTATAAAGTTTGCAAGATCACGTAGAGGTAGATATATTATTCAAGTACGATACCGATTTCACATATCTGAATGTCATTTTTTCGTACACACGATACGTCTCTGGCATCAGCTTCATAATAATTTGCAGAACATCGACAACGCAATAAGATTTATGACTTTAATTTATGAATATTTGACATAAAATTACATATTTAATGTATATACTATCAACCTAATTCACAAAAATGTTATGATTAAAGGGACTTATAAAACAAATTTTTGCATTAAAATTTGTTTTATTAATCTGTTATGTCAGAAAATTTTTTGTCAATTAAGGCATGTACATGCCAGTTACATATTTGTTAATTATTTATTTATCTGTTTACTATTAAATTTAATTATTTTTTCTCATATAATTTTTATTTTTCAGCGACCTAAGCTGATTTATAACTATTAATCTTGATTATTTTTTTATTCCATTGGATTATATATATATGTATATATATATATATATATATATATATATATATATATATATATATATATATATATATATATATATATATATATATATATATATATATATATATATATATATATATATATATATATATATATATATATATATATATATATATATATATATATATATATATATATATATATATATATATATATATATATATATATATATATATATATATATATATATATATATATATATATATATATATATATATATATATATATATATATATATATATATATATATATATATATATATATATATTAGGGTGGGTCAAATTGTTCGTTTGTACCTTGGGAAAGGGATAGAGTAGAGAAAACAGGAATTCCGCGTTTTTTGTAGAGAAGTGTTTCAAGCCTCTCTGGTGTCACGTAGAGGTTGTTTTTTTAAGCTGTGTAGCCATTTTATTAGTTCGTTTACTTCGCCGACGGTTCTGCTACAATACCGACGAAGGAGGGTGCTGTGAAGTGCATTAGGATATGTTAGTATTATCCGTTGCCGGTACTGCCAAAGTGATCAGTGCTATGCCTTCTTCACTTTACAGTCCAACAACAGCCAACACAACAATACAACATGAGAAAAATGCATGATGGTGTTGGCTTCCCTGAAAGCTACTACTACTCAGCCAACAGCACCCTCAAATACGTATGTATTTGATAAAAATTGTGTATAATTATTATAAATAAATTTCGCAGGATAGTACTCTATCCGTAAAACAGAATTAAAAATGAATAGAATTATCCTTTTTACTCTATGGTGTAGCTCGCGAACAACTCCAGGGTCTTCTTTCGAATAAGTCAGCGATAGCATTTTTAATTTCTAGAATGTTAACTTTCAGCGAATCCTTGCCAATTTCACGTTAATTTGTCAGTTATGCGTTATCAAAAGATATGATTTCTATCAATTTATTTTATTTGCTCCTTTTGATTATACTACTTACAAAATTTATATAGTATTTTTTAAAATGTTATTTGCTTGCATTGAAGTATTTGCTAGTTTTTATTATGATTTTAAACTCTAATAATATGAGGGTTGGCTCTAGAGAAAATTTAAACACCATGGTCAGAATACTATCTAAATATATTTCTGGTTTTAAAATCCGTAACGTAAATGCCCAGAGTTTGAACAATAAAATGTATGAGTTTCAACATCCTTTTGAAAACAGTAACATACATATTATATACATCTCAGAGACATGCTTCTACCCGGATGTTCACATAGCATGTACAACTTAAATGGTTATCATATTTTCCGTTCTGACATATCAACTAATGGCGGTGGTCTTGCTACTTGTATAACATCAAATATTACTTGTAAAGAAAAGTGTAAAAATCTCTTTTCAGACAACATCGAGTACATACTACTCGAAATTTTAAACAACACTGAAAAAATGCTGGTTGGGACTATGTACAGACCTAATAGAAGCATCAATATGGATCACATGCTAGAAACGCTGAGTACGTGTACTCTTGGATACGATCATGTAGTGGTAATTGGTAACGCAAATATTTTGGAAGACAGTAAGTAGCCTAGTTGAAGACATGAGTTCCATTGGACTTTACATAGTTAATAATAGAATTCCAACTCATTTTACGACAACGTCAAGTATGTACATTAATTGATCTCTGCTTTACTAGTAACAGCTCGCACCTACTTTTATTCGACCAGTTGTCAGCATCTATGTTCTCCAAACATGATTTGTTGTTGCTGTCTTACGATTTTAATATTGTAAATAACACACCCCCACAAATTCTGGAATATAGAGACTTCAAGAATATAGAATTGTCATCCTTAAATAGGAATAATGTTTTTTGTATAGCTACTGTTGATGAACAATTAAACTTTTTACATCAAAAGTTAAGCTATCTTTATGATAAATATGTACCTCTTAACACAAAAATTATACGGAACGAGAAACACTAATACATTTAAAGTATGCTTTCCTTCTACATTGCTCACCCATTCGTTGTATGGAAGAGAGAGACTTATAATAAAACAGGATTTGTTTGGTCTGTAGTTTAACGAAGATACAACTGGATGAGGCAATAAGACGAAGAAAAGAAGCGCTGTTTTATATCAAAAACAAGAGTTCCAAAGTGAGAAATCGCGAACAAAATCATGCATGTTCGAAGCAGGAAACACAACAACAACCAGTTTCTCTCGCTTACAAACCTGCTTCGGCCGAAGCAGTAGTTCTTATAACTAATTGCGTTAAGTTCGCCGATCTTGCCAATGATTTGAAAGAAAATTTATGTGAGCTGACAGCCGACAGTATACTCAAAATGAAATATTTATCTCAAAATAATTCTACATTTCGGCTAAGGCGAAAGGCAGAGTACCCTGAGCTAGCTAAAAAATAACTTAAAATATTAATTAAATTTTCAACATCTTATCTGTGCGAAATGACTTTTTAAAAAATGGTGAACATTACAACAAAAAAAAAAAGGAATAAAATAAAATTAGAAAATGATTTGATTGTTTGCGTGTAACAATTGCAACCACGTTTTTGCATTTAATTAAAAATAAGCAAGCCCAGCGTTCGCATTAATAAAAATACTTTTATGTTTTTGAATTAAATTTTTTTTATATTTTTGAATTAAAAATAATAAATGTTTAAAAAACGATAAGTGTTCTCATGAAAATGTTTAAGACCCTCGCAAACTGTGCATGTTTCCACTCTCGTATATGAATTGTCAAAAAATTTTTGAAAATTCATTTGCACAACTAATAAAAATATACGAGACAGCTCAGGATCGTAAACTTGCAGAGTATTTGTACATTTCAAAAATAAAAATAAACGTCATAAAAATAAAAAATTTTATTTACAAATATTTTTTTCATAATTTATGTGAAAAAATAAGAAAATATAGAAACAAGACAAAGTGATAAAAAATTCACATAACTCATTGTTGTTGTGATGCAGAGGCAAGTTCAAGTTTCAAAAGAGGCTTCATGAAACACGCCTCGCAAATTTGCGCAATTGCACAAAAGTCAATTTCTTTCGCTTTCATGAAAACCCTTAATGTATTTTATTTAGATCAGCTCGCACCTCCCGAGAAAGGTCGCGATCCACCAGTTTAATAGCTTATTAATTAACTCATTTGAGTTTTTCTGCCTTAAGTAAATTGGGAGCGGCTTGCTGGACTCTACAGTGGTGAATTCATCTTTGTCGTTTTGTAAAATTGAAAAGTGATTTTCAAAAGGCGGCGAATCAGATTTACCATCTATTGCCACTAGATCGAGGTTTTTTGATTTTGGACTTCTTTTTCTTTTATTATTTACAATTTTAAAGTAACGATCCAAAACCCAATTGGATTTTTGGATTTTCTGTAGCATTTTCTAGGGGCTACTGCCTGTGGTTTTTGTTTCTTTTTCGAGTAGTTGTGGGTTCATTTTCGTTGTTGTGAAGCTGATTTAAAAAATAATATTTCTATATCACTGTCTGTCATTGACATTGAATTTGAGCGTACCCGTTGGAATACTTTTGACGCCAAGTGTACATTTTTGTTTACTGGTTTTTCTCATTCTGTAGCAACAACAGTAACGTAGGCACTATTTGTTTTTTTTTATGTTATACATTTGTATAATTGTTAATTTTTGTTCACTGACCGACGGCAAATTACGTGTTTACTTCAAGAGTAAGTTGATGTTGGATGATGTTAGAAATATGTAAGTGGAAAGCAAAAAGAATTTTTAAAATTTTGTTTTTATGTAAATTTTCACTACTTCGACGCGTTTTGCAGAATAGCCAACCAACATTATCTTTTTGTGCATTTTTTGCCTGTTTCTTTTTTGTTTTTGTTTGAAGTGAATATTTAAATATTTTGACAAAGAAATTATTTTGCATGTCTTACGTCAGTTAGTTTTATATGGAAAGCGCCACGCCATACCCACTGAATCAAAGCAGCTCATTTTTACGTGAGATTTTGCCATACTAAATCTGTCGTTAGGATCACTGTGCGATCTTTTAAGTTTTCATGACGTCATATTTCAGAAATCAATTGACCATAGTGTGTAAAAATTATTGTTCTTCATAGCTCTTCATTTCTGTTCTTCATTTCTGTTGTTATCGATTTCTAAGTTATTAACAAAAGAAAGTGTAAAATGTTTTCCGTTTCCAACCTTTATTTCTAACTTGATGTTGACCGGCTGAACAATGACTTCATTTAACTATTTTTTATTGTGATTAAACAATAAAAAATCAATTCAATTCAATTCAATTCAATTACAATTCTATTCAAATATTAACATACGATTGCGACCAGAGAACTTTCTTTACAAACTTACATACATACATACGTATGTACACAGTGTGTACTACACACGTATGCATATAGATATGTACATTAGAGCAACTCGACTTGTAGAAAGATGAAAAACGTATTTTTGTTACCCCTCTCAAATTAAAGATATGTCTTTTTAATGAGGGTTCCCAAAACATTAGCTGGGTCTAGCGATGACCGCCCGTGAGCTGGACCGAAGACAACATGTGCAAAAATCAAAAATTACATCGTTTGAAGGATCTTTTGAAGCTGCATCCATTGGTGCATTAACCTCTACCATTCATACAATGAGCAATGCGTTATTCCATAAAAACCATGATTTTTTAAGAGTTTTTATTGCAGGGGTAGATTCCGCAACGATGAATTTTTTATCAGTGAACACTTAAGAACAAAAAAATTCACCGCACTTTTTCCAGTGAATAAATTTAGGCTCTAGTGTTCACTATAACCGTCAAAATAATACATTCTCACCGTTGCGAGTGCACAAATATAAAGTTCCACGTTTCTACGTGGTCCATCTGTTAAACATCAAAGCCTCAAGTCAAATAATACTAAAAAAGAGTAAAATTTATTTTAATATAAGTAGCACCTTTAATATAAAAGTTTATAAAGTTATGGTTTTTATGGAATAACGCATTGCTGATGGTATGAATGGTAAAGTACGATGTAATTTTTTTTATATGTTGTCTTGGGAGAAAATACGAAAATAATGAAAAAACTAAAAAATATACTTTTTTTAGACACGATCCAGCTAACGGGCGGTCATCGCTATACCACGCAACTGTTTTAGGAAACCTCATTAAAAAGACCGATCTTTAATATGAGAGAGGTAACAAAAATTTTTTTTCTGTGAGTCGCTTTAATGTACATACATTACAGAATAATAAAAATTTTAATTAAAAATATTGTTGCACAAAGTATATGTACCAAGGAAAATTTTTTTGCTGACATGTCTGACGTCAGAGTGTCTGACGTCAGAAAAAAATCTGAGACTTTAGCAAACAATCAACTTAGAGTGAGTTTTTGAGTACGAGATTAGAAATTAAATTGAATTTAATACCTGTATTTACTCTTTAAGTTGCTTTTTTAGGTTCCAATACACCAAAAGTGTAAAGCACCCCTATTGTTTTCGCTACGCCGTCCGTCTGTCTGTCACAGGCTGTTTTCTCGGGAACCATAAGAGCTATGGACCTGAAATTTTCACAGGATATGTAGAGCTTTTGCCGCTACAACAACAAATATATGACAGTTAAAAATTAAAGGGTGTTCTAAAGCGAGCAACGAAAAATGTTGAAATACTAATGTAATGTTTTCTCGGGAACCGTAAGAGCTACGGACCTGAAATTTTCACAGAATATGTAAAACTTTGACCACTATAACAATAATATATGACAGCTAAAAATTAAAGGGTGTTCTAAGCCGAGCAATGAATAATGTTGAAATACTAATGTAATATGCAGACACTTTAAATTTTCAAAGTTCGTCTTAATTGGTGTAGTCTGTAGAATAGACTGCACCGATTAACACCGATATTTAAAACAATAAAAATTAAGGGGTGTTCTATCAGTCAATGTAATTTTACTATGTAGTTTAGACAATCTGCTCTATCTTCGGAACCGTAAGAGCTAAGGACCTGAAATTTTCATAGAATATGTAAAACTTCGGCCGCTACAAATATATGACAATTAAATGGTGTTCTAAAGTGAGCAACGCAACATGTTGAAATACTAATGTAATATACAGACACTTATATATAAACACTTCAAATTTTCAAAGTAAGTGCTAATTGGTGTAGTCTGTAGAATAGACTTCACCAATTAACACCGATATTTAAAACAATAAAAATTAAAGGGTATTCTATTAGTTATTGTAATTTTTACTATGTAATTGAGACAATATGCTGTATCTTAGAAACCGTAAGATGTAAAATCTTAAAATTTTAAAACACGCTAAAGCTAAAAAAGTCCAAAATTAAAAAATTTCAAAACGAAAGAAAAACCCTAAATTAAAAAAACCCTTAAAGGAAAAAAAACGCCAAAATTTAAAAAATCGCTAAAACGCAATATATCACCAAATTTAAAAAGACCGCCAAAAAACTAAAAAACGTCAAAAATCGAAAAAGTCTTCAAAACGAAAAATCTCTAAAACTAAATATATCATCAAAAAATGAAAAAATCGCCAAAAAATGAAAAAAATCACAAAAACGAAAAAAATCGCAAAAACCAAAAAAAAAGCGACAAAACGAAAACAACGCCAAAAAACCAAAAAAAAAAATCGCCAAAACAAAAAAAAGTGTCAAAACAAAAAAAATCGCTAAAACTAAAAAACCACAAAAAACCGAAAAAATCCCCAAAAACGAAAAAGCGACAAAACTGAAAAAATCACCACAACTAAAATAAATCGCTAAAACTAAAAACGAAAGTAAAAACGTTAAATAAATGCCATAACCAAAAAATCGCCAAAGCTAAACAAATCGGCAAAAAACAAAAAAAAAAAACAAAAACCGAAAAATAGCCAGAAAACAATTTTAAAAAATCACGAAAAGCGTTAAAATAAAAAAAACCCAAAAAACAACGAAAAATACTTAAAAAAATAAAAAAAAAATAAATTAAACAAGAAAGCACAACGAAAAAACTGTCAAAATGACAAATGGGGCAAAAACAAAAAGGGATATACATATGTGTATTCGTACGGAACCCTTCGTGTGCGAGCCAAAGTCGCACTTTACTTAATTTATTTTAATTTCTCTTTGCTAGTTTAGCAGCCAATGTTGCTGATTTAACCCTAAACTAGCAAAAAATTAAGAAAAAGGTCAACTGAAAGAGTAAATACAATTCCGCACAAAAACATAAATTTGAAAATAAGGCCAAGTTCATATCCAAAAATTTCGGCCGAAAAAGTACTGAGATCAAAATAAGGACGAAGTTCTTGATAGGTACAATACCATCTCATTTCTAGGCAACCTGCAAGCTTGGTAACATTTTTCCCACAATTCTTCCACATATTAGAAAAGCAAAAAAAAATATTGCCCATCTAAAAGGTTGCTTAGAAATGAGATGGTATTGTATCTATCAAGAACTTGGTCCTTATATTGATCTCAGTACTTTTTACGGCCGAAATTTTTTATATGAACTTGGCCTAAAAGCGTTGTGACGTCGCGTTAGCAGCAGTGTTCGTATTTACTATACATTTCAACAGATAATTTTTAATTTCAATGTGCTGTAAATACATACCCTGCTGACGTCGCGTTGGCTCAACGCTCTTATTTGGGGAGCTCAGTAACAGGTTGCCTAGAAATGAGATCGTATTGTACGCATAAAGAACTTGGTCCTATTTTTGGTCTCAGTACTTTTTACGGCCGAAATTTTTGGATATGAACTTGACCTTGTTTTCACATTTTATATTTTCTAAGTACTTTTCCATCAAGACCTACCTGGAAGCTACACTGGAAGTGCCCCATACAAAGAAGGGGCAGTCTAGTCCCCCCATATGAAAAGTGCCTTTTTTGCAATTTTTTTTTGTTAATTGCTCATCAGGACCTATCTGTGAACCAAATTACTGGATGTGCCCTATACAAAAAAGGGCCCATACGTCCCCGCCCCCCATGTGAAAAGTGCTCGTTTTCAGATTTTCTAGTTAATTGTTCACCAAGACTTACCTGTATACCAAATTTCAGCTTTCTAGCTATAGTGGAAGTGCCCAATAATATTGGAAGCTTTTATGGTAGAACAAATTTCACCTTTGAGGTTACCTCTGTAGGGAGACCTTATGTTTCAAGTTTCATTATTTTATGATTAAGTGGAACAAAGTTTTTGGGGGAGGGGTAAGAACTGTTCGAATGGTTTCGTGTAAATATGAGCACCACTTGACCTAGCGCACTACCGTGCGCCTAGATATTAAACTTAATTTAATCTCTAATCTCGGACTCAAATATTCCTAATTTCGTCTAAGATTCTCTCAGATTTAAGTTCATTATTTGAATTAATGTAAATTCAAATTATTATTAAGAGTGGAATATTAGAATATCTAATCAGACTAGCAGAACCTAGCAGTTTTACTGATAAGAAAATAAAAAACATTATTGATCACTGAGTTCATGTTAAATAAAAGTGTGCTACAACATCTTTAGATTTTCTATGAGATTTTTGGGTAAAGGTTCCCTGACGATCTGCATTTAGTCCCATTGAAATGCGCATAGGAACCAGCTAATACCACTCAGTGAACAATTTCAATGTGTTTTTAACAAAACAATTAATATTTTACTGATTCACTGACTAAGAAAAATATTAATGTTGGGAAATAATGCGATGATAAAATTAAAAAATAAATGATTTATGGTATGTTTTGTGTTTTAGAAATAGGGCTATCACGCTAGTATATTTCACCACGTGGCATTTATAGCCTTGTTACTGTTAGACCAAATCGGATTCCCAGTTGTAAACAGGGCTGCCGTTTTGGTTACTTTTAACCAAAATTGGTTACTTCCTTCCCAATGTGTACTTGTGTACTTTTTTTCTATTTTGCTTACTTTTTTCCAACACAAAAATAAAACTTTTTTTATGGTATTTTAAATTTGCATAGTCCTCGCCCAACTCAACTTTGATTCTGCAACTTTCTTAAATTTTTGAAGTTGCATTCGTATCCATGAGATGAAATTCTTGTTGTGCAGTTTTTGATTCTTTCCATAGAATTTGTTGTTGCTTAATATTACCAAGGGGAAAACAAAAGAGAGTTGCATTTATATGAGACAGTGTACCCAATACTGTCATATTTATCGATTTCTCGGCATTTTGCCGATTTTTTGCTTAAGTCCATGTCCATATGAAGCAACTTTTGCTTCTGCAACTTTCTTAAATTTTCTTTTGAAGTTGCATTCGTATCCATATAATGAAATTCTTGCTGCGCAGCTTTTGTTTTTTTTACATAGAATTTGTTGTTGCTTAATATTACGAAGAAGAAAACAAAAAAGAGTTGCATGTACATGAAGCAGTGTACCCCTTCCCTATCTTCTCACTTCTCTGTCCCATAAACTCAAAAGTTGCGCAGCAAAAGTTGACTCGTATGGACATAGACTAAGAAAATCAAAGTGCCGATTTGCCGACGTTTTCTCCAAAAATGCTGATTTTTCGATAAACACTTAAATAAATTTAACTTTGTTTGTCTTAGTATAACTTATTAATTTTGGGCAACAATGGAATAATTGTTACATTAAAAAGAGACAACTGTTAACAAGTTAGCGCTCCAACTACATGGATGATAACTTCAAACCGGATAGACCGATTTTCTTCAAACATAGGTTAAAAGATTTTAGATTAAGTCGCATTTCAAACAAAATCGATCCAGCCGCTTGGCAGCTACACTGACAGACACACAGATTCAAGATGACAAAGGGAGAAAAGAGACGATAACTTCTAAGCACCTGGACCGATATTCTTCCAAAATGGCTAAGAAAACTCTCGATGAAATCATCTTTCAAATAAAAAAAGTAAATCAAAATCAATCCTGCCGTTTGTGCTCTACGATGGCGCAGACAGACACACAGATACACATACACGCTCTACAAACTTATCACACCCTCTTTTTTGGTCGTGAGTTAAACAAGGATCAGTTTTATGTACAAGTACCCAGGAAACATTTTTTGCCCACATGTCTAACGTCAGATAAAATCTGAGATTTTACCAGACAATCACCCGAGTTGTCTAAAATTCTCATTGACATTTGATAGAATAGCAGGCAGTTTTCTGGTACGACGCTTCTGCGATTAATATTATACTAACCTGCACATTATTCGAATGCAATTTAATTTCCTTTAAGAGTTTTAACAGAATAGTCTGCACATTTTCTGATCTAAGTCTTACGACTTTTAGCACTCACTTCTGCACAATGTCTGATTTGGGTTTTTAAACTTATAAAATATGGGCAAATGTTTTCTAATGAGCTGTCATTGGCAGCAGAAAAATCATGGCAGAAGATGAGTCAAAGAAGTATTACATTATTGTGCAGTTTTGCTGATGTGGAGAAATTTTTATCTAAACCAATACTAATACAAAATGGGACTACTAACACATTGTTACACTTTGGTTTCTTTGGACAACACACCTAGGTTTCTGACAACTACCATGTCAGTAGTCAGGTTTCTTTCTATCTTTTCTATGGCCAGACCAAACTTAATGGGAATCGTAGATTTGGTCTGCCAAAGTTTAGTATTTAAAAAAATTTTATATTTTAGTAATTTATCTATATAAAACAGTATTTTAAATTCATAAAAATGTTGGTTACTTTTTTTTGCATTTGGTTACTTTTTCTCTTAAATTTTGGTTACAAAAATTTTTTGGTCGTGGCAGCACTGGTTGTAAGCCACCAGCTGATAGAAGAGATGAACTGAAGAAAGCACCGAGAAATTATTCAACTGAGGTCGTTGGATTAGCTTATGGGATCGACATCACCACAGTTTTATGAAAAGCCACATAATATTTGAAACTCCATTCAACATATATTTTCACTAAGCCTTTCCAAAGAAGCACTTCACTCTAGTTGAACACAATTTATTATTTTTTGTTTCAATTTGGAAAGATTTTCCGTAATTTTGTGTTTCCATAAAACCATAAGAATCTAGTTTTATGAAGTGGTATTTTATGTTATTATGAGAGCTTTCTATAGTGCGATAATATTGAAAAACGTATAGCCGTATATCTACAGCTTTCTTTTGTAATTTTACGTAAGACATATTTTACTACAAACTAGCCTTGCAAAATCCGGTTTTGTATGATGTTTTAGAGCAAATTGTAATAAAATTCGAATTTAACCTCCAAGCACATTTTAAGTTTTGTATGATTTTTGGTGTTTAAATTGAGTTTCGAGCTTTACTGTCTTTGAAGTCTTACATATAGTAGAATTTTCTGATAAATATATTTTAAGGACATTTCAGTCCGCTGCGCAGAGGGAAAAAATCCTATCTAGCGGCGGAAAAATAAGACAAAAATATTGAATTTAAAAAAAGTTTAAACGCAGCATCAAAGCGTTCTTAATCACTAAGTGACCTGGTTCAGAACATATAGAATTTTAGACATTGAGAAAAATTGGGTTGTAATTCTTTATTGATTTTAATATCTTATATGTTGGCCAATTGAATCGGTAATCATGGACGTTTTCGGAAAAAGTAACTTTTTTTTATAAAGTGCTATATCACCTACTCTAAACGGCTTTAAGTAAATACAGAAAATCTTGCTTTGAAAACTTATCTAAATCTTTATAGAAATACAAAAAAGTATACTCTAGTATGCCTGGAATCTTAATATATATTATGGAGTAATATTGTTCCAAAAACTAGCTGCGGAAACTTACGTATGCGACTCTACATCGGTTTTTCTAACCATGTATATACCTTTTTAAAAATTTTCGATTTGTGTGTATTTCTAAATGATTTTGTTGTAATTTGCTTCCGAAGCCACTTGTTATTAAACTAGAACACAAATAAAGTAGTAATTTTTAATGAATTTTGAAAGTTGAATGCACTTGGATTTTTTTATGAATTTAGAATTTTTAAAATTGGTCGTACATAACAACATACAGCGCCCACTGTGTTAAAAATAGCTGCCTAATTTTTACTAACTTTATACCCTACAGCCTTTCCTACAACTCATGCACACGTTTTTTGCGGATCAGACTATTAGTTTGTAAGATACGTGTTTTTCGAAAACTTAAGAACTTTTTCGGTAAAATTGGTGCCTAACTTTTAACATAACTTTTAGACTACATCTTTCCTTATAATTCATCCATACATTTTTTGTGGATCAGACTAGTAGTTTCGAAGATATTTTTCCGCCACTAGATTGGCCTTTTTGCCCAGTGTGCGCAGTATCACCGTTAAAGTCCAAGAGCTAGTTATATGGTTAAAATGTTTCCAAAATGTAAAGCTTACAAGATTTATGACCTCGATTCACTATACCAATGTGCAAAAGGAAGGGGACGATCTTACATCCTCCTTAAATAAAGGGCAGATGTAAATTTTCAAAACGCCTATACAATCTATTTTTTCTATCTTCTACCACAATCATTCGCTAGAAGTCAGTCATTTTTAAAATTTAGATTTTGTTCTACAGTGTTCTTTTTAGTCCACGTCATTAAAAGAAGAAGGTTATCAACACGTTCGTATTTTTTATGTTTGTTCCTTCAGAGCACCGCCATTTATCGACTGATTTGCAATATATTTGTTTTATATAAAAGGGAACACAGCTACCTATATTGGCTTCAATACCTTTTTTTACTTTTTGTCCACCTGTATGAGTTGTTCATATATTACAACTTATGTGCCAATGTTTAAGTACTTTGTAAAATTTTAGAAAGATTAAATATAAAAATTGGTTAATTTTGTCCAAAAAATTTTTAATGCCTACGAAATACATAAAAATGCAATAATTTGGTTTATTTAATTCGTTTTAAAAAATGTCTCCACTTTGTTTGAAAAATATCTCTTTGGTGGCATTTTTTTCTTCAAAATCCCTTATTTCTGCCACCTTTTGACAATTCTTAACGGTCAAACTGACAATTTCTCATGGTGTTTCGCTTTGCTTTTGACGCAAAGAGCTTCGAATACAAAAACAAAATCCCATGAAGGCGAACTGAATTCGCCTATGACACCACCTTGTAAAATTAATAAGCCTTGAGCTTTCTCAGTTATAACAGCTCAAGGTAAATCAACACCAGGTAGTCGCAAGGGAATTCGCCGTGGAGAATTTACATTTGGGCTGTCAAAAAAGCAGATAGATTAACACTGCTGACAGGTTAAAAGTGTAAACATTTTCGTAAAAAGCTGTGCTCTTGCGGCCACCTAGTAAGGACCCGAATGAATCGATTCGCCACCGTGCACAGCAATTGGAGCTTTGTCCATCAACTTTATGGAAGATTTTGCGCAAAGATCTTGGCTTGCGACCTTACAAGATCCAGCTTGTGCAAGAATTAAAGCCGCGAGACCATGCAATGCGTCGTGATTTTGGTGTATGGGCCGAAAATGAGATTGATCTCGATGCTGATTTTCATCGCAAAATTTTGTTCAGTGATGAGGCTCATTTTTGGTTGAATGGCTACGTCAAAAAGCAAAATTGCCGCATTTGGAGTGAAGAGAATCCACATGAGACCCTTGAGACGCCATTACATCCACAAAAACTGACTGTTTGGTGTGCTCTATGGGCTGGTGGAGTCATTGGGCCATAATTCTTCCGAAATAACGCTGGAGAGTCAGTTACCGTTAATGGAGACCGGTATAGAGCCATGATAACCGACTATTTTGTTCCCGAATTGGATGGCATAAATGTGGATGAGTTGTGGTTCCAACAAGACGGCGCTACATGCCACACAGCGCACGTCACAATCGATTTATTGAAGGAAACATTCGATGAGCGCATAATTTCGCGGAATGGACCTGTCAATTGGCCACCAAGATCGTGTGATTTGACACCATTGGATTATTTTCTTTGGGGATATGTGAAGTCGCTCGTCTACGCCAACAAACCAGAAACGTTAGGGGACTTGGAAGCCAACATTCGTGGCGTTATTGCCAACATACGGCCCCATATGCTCGAAAAAGTGGTTGAAAATTGGACCTGTAGAATTGGCTTTATTCGAGCCAGCCGCGGCGGCCACATGCCCGAAATCATATTTAAACATTAATGGGATAAAATTATCCTTCCAATAAAGCCAAATTGATGGACATTAAAACGATTTTCTTGTGTTTTATTTCAATTCGAAATTCTATACCTCTAAAATAAACACCCGTTATAAATTCGCCTTGTAACAGCTGTTACGTTTTCGTCGCTATTGTGCTTCATACGACGAATTTACACAGCGAATTTTTATCGACGAATTCGTCGTATTGGACGAAATTCTTCCTTCGTCCCATTTGTGTTCCTAGCATTATCTGTCTGCTGTTAAAAACGGGGTAATCCCCTTTTTCATAGCTTGTGTTTTGTTCTCTTAAAAAAACAAATAGCATTATTGCAGCGTTGGCAAGACATTTTATACATGCACCTTTCAACAGGGAGATATTTTTATGTAGAAAAGAAAATACCATTAGACTAAATGCCTCGCGGTCGTTTTTACTTTTAATTTTTTCTATACAAATCGCAAATACCAAATAACGTTGTTCTTTAAGAAATTAGTTATTCAAAATATTCGAATAAAATTTTGCTTTAACTCCGTTTTTATTATTGAAAGATATAACAATGTTTAACGTAAACAACCAAATTTTCCATATGCATACTTTACATTTTAAGGCTGCCAGAAAAGTTTTGGTTCAACTTTTGTCATTATATTTTTATCACTAATCCACATTGTTCCATTTCGTGCCATTTCAAATGTTACTAAATGTTCTCCAGCTTTGGCAGCAGTTTGCCGAGGAACGGAAAAAATTTGGTCGGTGAGAGGTTTGGAATATTCAAAAGTATCACTAATTTTTGGATTTGCTGTCATTGGGCTTTCAGTAAGTCCAGGGCATATTGCGGTTATCACAACACCAGTACGGTTATAATAATAGGGATCCTGAAAATGAAAATAAAAATTTATAAGTCTCTTATAGAGGTAACACAAATACTTATAAGTATATGTATGTATTAAGGATGGGAAAAAATATTGATATTTTCTGAAAAATATATCGATAATTTTATTAGATTTGGTTTTATTTTTCGTGCAGTTTAAAAAAAATCAAAACAATATGCATCAATAGATACTAAACAAATCTATTGTTTTTCTTATAATCTTTTGTGAACAAATTCGGAACTTATCTTTCTTTCTTTGAGTATAATTTTGTTAATGTACGTTCCATGAAAAATTGGTGAAACAGTAAATTAATACCAAGTTCATACGGGAATATGAACCACTTGGTTTGCTCTCTGAATCGCGATTGCGAACCTTGGTGTTCAAACAATTGTATTTGTTTCATCTTGGATGCAAATCTTTCTACACTTTAAAATACGTTTCACTATTTCTTTTTTTTTTTGCATATATATATGTAAATTAATGTTCTTTTTATTTAACACGGTATTGCATCCCTGTTACAAAAGACAAAAAGTAATATTTTCTTCTAGTGGAGAGTTGGTGACAGGAATACTAAACGATTTAATGCTTTCATAGTAATTTATTAAATGGTTTGCAGCTTCAATAACTAACCAATTTAGTAAATTGTTGGATTGTGACTATAACGGAAATTGTATGTATAAATTTCTCTCTTTGTGAACCGCAAGATAGATTTCATATATGCTAAATGTGCTTATATCGCTAATTGGACTATAACGTGCTTATTTTCTATGAAATTTGGTAATAGAAGCAATAAGCACACATCAACACCGCTGTGGGTAGAGTATATGGTATGCTAAGGAGCCTATGGGAAGTTAAGGACTCGACCCCACTTGATGTACGTATGTTACTGGCAAAAACTTATCTAATACCCTCACTTTTATACGGTTGCGAACTTTTTGCAAATTGCGCTTGTGAAGACCTTCGCAAACTCATAGTCGCCTACAATAACATTGCACGCTATATTTTCCAGAAAGGACGTCGTGATCACATATCATTATATTCTTAGCAGATCTTTCAAATGAAATTTGAAGATCTGCTTAACTACAAATGTCTTATCTTTCTGCAAAAAATAATCATAGCTCAACAACCCACATATATTTTCAATAGGATCACATTTGCCAGATCAAACCGTGGTAAAAAGATAATTCAAATAAAATATAAGAGCCTTTTATCACAACGGCTATTTTTGATTCACACAATAAGTCTTTGGAATTCATTGCCAAATTACATGCAAAAATTAAGCAACGCTAATGTGTTCAAAAGGGAGTTAAAAAAATTATTTATGTAATGACTACTTTTTATTGCTATTTTATTATTATCTTTAATTTCTATTTTATTATTATCTTTATAATTTCTATTTTATTATTATCTTTATAATTTCTATTTTGTTATTATAATACATCACTTTATTACATACTTGTTCTGTAACATAATAGTTTCAATTATGTATACATACCTATTTTAACTAAGATTACAACTGGCAATGCTGTCATTACAATAACAAATACGTACTAATAGTCAAAACGCCAATAATAGTCTTCGTGACGTAGGCGTTCCGACAATAATTATAACAATTATTTTTGAGTTCTAGAAATACGTAACTTTTGCGTGTTATTTTTACTAAAAATTAAAAAAAATAAATAAATAAAAATGTAAAAATAAAAAAGAAGACAAAATATTATTTTGTATTTGCTATATATCAGTGTGCTCTCATATCACTAGCACTGTCACTTATAAGATATATTTTCTTGTTGTGCTAGTTATCAAATAAATAAATAAAAATAAATAAATAAAATAAATAAAAATATAGATAAAATGGACTATATCGATAATGTGACTATAAACGGTAGTGACTATAAACGAAAAGTACTGTAGTAGATTTTTTAATTCACTAGGCCCACGCTTTTTGGCCGCCGGTGATTACAACGCTAAGCACACGTTCTGGGGATCTCGCCTCATCACGCCAAAGGGTCGCGTTTTGTTTGACACAATTTCAAAAATGCGTTTGAATGTTATATCAAGTGGGCAGCCAACTTACTGGCCAACAGATAACCGAAACATACCTGATGTTATTGATTTTGGAGTGGTAAAGGGTGTGCCCAGCGAAATTATCCAAGTTGAAGCATTTTTAGATTTCTCTCCAGATCACTCACCAACTATTGTCACTATATATTCACATACAACTTCTTCACCCACTTGTGATTTAACGATGACAACCACGTATAAATTATATGAAATACAAAAAATATTTGAGTGCTTATTGCCCAGAAAATATTCCATTAAAAACGCCTGCTGACATAGATGACTCTATTAGAATGTTTGAGGCAAACCTTAAGCAAGCTGCTCTAAATGCTACTACTACAAATCTTCAGGTGAGGTATATTAAAATTTTTTCAGCAGATCTAGAACGGCTTTTATCCGAAAAAAGGATGTAACAGATACATACCTGTTACTATAAGTATAAATGATGATATGAGTGTAACTGATATTGTATGATTTTACTCTACGCACACATTCTACGCGTACTAAGCAATAAGAACAACATAGTATATTGCAATGGATAAGAAATTTTAATGTTTTTTGTTTTAAAATATCTGTTGTACCCATTGGCGTAGCTAGACATTTTTTCTAGGGGGGCAAACGTTTTCTTTTTTGAAATTTTTAATCCGGTTATGGATTTTCCTACTAACAATACCACTAAAAACTCTATTGCTTTTAAATACACTGCTTTACAAACTTTTATTTTTTGAAGTTTTTAATATTCTAAAGCATTTTTTAGAATAATTATAATGCGATAAACACAAAAAAGGAATAAAACGTTTAATTTCGGCCATTGCGCATAATATAACGGTTCATTTTTCCGTGTATACTTATTGTTAAAGCGTCATTCAGAATCAAAGGCTGGTTAGTTTAAAATGAATTATATATTATTTGAAAGGCTACTAAATTACGCGTCGAATAGTGGCTCTGATAGAATAAAAGGCACCAAGTTATAGTGGATAAAAGTTTAAATTCTATGAAATTTTTAGAGTTCATCACCAATTGTTGCCTTTTCGGAAGATGTTTTGTACCACAAATAATGAAAAAATCCATAGTTTTATATTTTCATTGAATAGTCCATTCGATTATAAAAATTTTAAGCCATAATGGACATAAATCTGGTGGAAACAAAAAATTTTATATTCTGTGTTTTATTATTTAGGCTATTTACGATTAGATTTTTTCTTTACTTTAGATGCAAATAAAACAATTTATTCCATTTTTGTTCCCAATGTTTCATCGGCTTTGTTCCGGCGTCTTTCGAAGAATCTTAAAATCGACTTTGGATGGTGCTTTATAGAGAAGTAAATATATGCACATACATCGAAAAAGAAATGTACCGTTATATGAACAATGGCTGAAGTGAACTATTTTCGGTGTATAGCATATGATTCCTAGTTACCCTGAAAATGCATTAGCAAATTTAAACCTTTTCGTTGTAAATTGCCAATCTGTTTGAATGATTTTGTATATTTTACATAGAATTATGTATTGTGTAGGTATTCTTCAAAAGAAAATTCTGAACATACGCAGCAGAACAGAACAACATTGTTTTTGTCCCTGGTTCCTTAGAATAATTATGCTAATTCTTTCTGAATATCACGTCGCAACTTTTCTACTTTCTACTGAAAAGTTGTAAAAACCAGTTACGTGTTGTCAATTTATGACCATCGATATGACAGTTTTTGAAGGTCTAAAACTTTTAAAAATCATGTTGCTGGTGGGCTATTGGACTAATTTTATGCACAACTGGACCCAGTATCAAAAGGTTTTTAAAATGTTGTATGTACTACTTTTTATATTTTGTTAGAGAAAATACAAAAATATATCATCAGAATAAAATAAACACACTTGTACGTTTTTGTTTAGGGTTTTTACGTAATAAACAAAAATTTGGCAATTATTGGAAACTAAATTTTTATAAAAATTGTAATGATTTCTGTAAGTTTTTACGATTTGAATACCAATATGTATGTCTTTCCAAACAGAGAAGTTTTTAATAATTTCTATTAAATATTTCAGTAATTCTGGGGGGGGGGGGGGGGGGTGGGCAAAATCAAGTCTGGGGGCATTGCGTAAAATAAGCAAAGTATTGCGTAAAATAAGCCGCATCTATGGTATAAATTTCAGAGTAAAAATATTTATTTTTGCGATTTTATCGTCATTTTTTATTTGTCTATCTTAAGCATGGTACTGTGTTCATCATTTCGTGCGAACTGCTGTCAAAAGTTCATATAAAAAAAATTGTCACGAAATTCTCATGAAAAATTGTTGCAGAAGTAGTACTCTGTTTATTTTGTGAAAAACATATGAAATGTATCTACAACATTTTGAGTCTTCATGCGAAATAACATAAGCACCACTTTTTTCGTGTGGAATTTACAACAAACACATTGGGTTTTTAAAAACGTACACAATTGCAGCATAATGTCAAGGGCTATTGTAATTGGTTACTTGTCATATTTTTCGTATGAAAACACTTATGTTGATTAACATTTTTCGCAAATTTGAACAGAGTACTTAGCTTTACGCAGTTAACTTTTTACGAAGGCAAAATCCTCTATCTCATAAAATATTAAGTTAATTTAAATTGAAATTACCAATTTTTTTTATTGATAATCTCGAACTGTAAGCAAAAAATTGCTTATATATGAATGATTACAATGTTACAATTGATTAAATTCGCCAAAAAATGTAAGAATACTATAAACTTTGGAAAAATTACGTCTATCTATTACAAAAGCCGAGATTGAAAACATCTCTGTTTTAATATCTTTGATTCTTTAAAGCACAGTTGTTGAAACGTTAAGCATACTTTTTGAAAAATTAATATATCGCTAGCTGAAATGTAAAATCACGTAAGTAGACTTTTTGAAACTTTATTGCAGAGAGAAAAATCTAACTAAAATACTTTAAGTGACTGAAGTAAAGTCTCTTTATATTCGTTATTAATTTGGGGAATTTTTATGATGAAGGTTTGAAATTTTTGAGCATGCGTTTCGATGTAACACAGAATAATTAATTAAAAAAGCGATTTCTAATTTTTAGTTAGTTACGTGATTTTGCATTTCAGCTGACGCTATGTTTCAAATGAAACTTTTCAACATCAACTTTTTTCATAAATATGCTTTACGTTTCAAATATTCTAGTATTTTTAACAAATAAATGCAACACACTTTGAAAATAATCACAAATAACATTGGTTGACAAATTTTCAACTTTTTCGATCACCTCAAAAATGAAATTTTTTCTAAGGTAATTTGGGGTCACTGCACACGAATATGACATTCATTTATTTTCATAAGAACCATTTTCGAGATATTCGCGAAAAGCTTGTTTTTTTGCAGTTTATCAAGCTATTTCCGAAAATCTTGAGTACTGTTTACTTGATTTGGCATTGTTGCATATTCCAAATGTGCTGATCGGATCAAAATTCAATGAGTTACAGGTCTTTAGATATGAAAAAACTTTTTTTTCCAATTTTCTTAAATTTATTTTAGACCCACGTCTTAAAGAAAATTTTGTTCTAAATATAGCAAGCGTAAAATTAGTTACATCGGACAAAATATGAGAAAGTTACAACATATTTAGTGAACACATCAAAATTTTAATTTTCATTCCATTACTTTTACTCGTTTGAAATAGAAAGGTCGACTATCGCATATCAAAGTTAACAAAATTATGTGTAGTTTTCAACACTGTATTCAGATTTTTATAATTAAAATTTTTATGAAAGACTTACGGCAAAACAAGTGGAAAAATGGTGCTATGTGGTGTTTTGTGCATATTAAATTTTTTTTAATGCTATAAAATCGTTCATTATTGATATTTTCCAATGAAATTTTGCACTTATATAGGAATGTGAAAACTATGATTTGTTTCTGACAATCATTAGAATTTCTAAGAAAGTTCCAATAAATCTAAAAAATAGGTCGATTTCAAAAGGTTGCATGCCCACCAAAAATTTTAAATTCGATTAAGTTGTTTTTCTAAAATCATGTCTGTGAAGATACTTTTAGACATGTAATTATTTGACCCTTGCGAAAAAAATTTTATAGAGAAAACAATTATGGTGCTTTTTTGGGCAAAAATTATCATAAATTCAAAAGTTTTCAAATTTCAAATTAAGGATTGTATATTTTCGAACTCTGAAAGTATACTTCCATCAACTATTTGTTTAATTATTCGAAATTTTGTCATGTAACTAACAAAGAAACAATTGTGACAATCGTTTGTTATTTGGATCCGATATCTTAAAAACTGAGAAATTTTAATATTAAAATGAGTATATCTCACTAACTACACAAGATATTTGTTTAACCAACGACTGTTTTAGAACTTTACAAGGTATATAAGGACACAAAAAATTTTTGGAATCGAATGAGACAAAGAGAAATTTCAAGCAAAATTTTACATGACCGAAGTGCACTTTTTTGCACTTCATACCTCTGAACCTGAGAAAAATGTGAAGCTTATCTTCCTAAATTAAATAAGAACACTTATCTGATATCGCCATGTAAAATTTTATACTGATCGGACTGAAGAGTTAGAAATGGTTGATATATTTCCAAAATATATAATTCTGCCCACTGGCATTTTTCTTATGCTCTTACTCCATACAAAAATTTTTTTATTAAAATTCAAATTCGGATGTTTTCACTAAATCTATTGTAAATTTCTAAATTTTTGCCCGATGTTAACAATTTTACTTTTTGCACGTTGGGAACAAACATTTTTTTAAGATATGGATCAAAACAAATATATAAAACTTTTTGTTTGTTTTAATGGAGCATTTCAAAATGGTGAATTTTGAAAAAACGCAAAAATGAAATTTTTTCAAATATAAAGGCTTGTAATTTAGTGAATTTTTATCTGATCAACACAGCATAAATATGAACTGAAAGAGGAAAAACATATCTATGCAAAATGCCAAATTTGCTCAATTCAAGTAAACAGTACTCAAGATTTTTGGAAATATCTTTACAAACTGCAAAAAAAAACTAGTTTTTCGCGAATATCTTGAAAACAGTTCTTAAGAAAAATAAATTAATGCCATAATCGTTTTCAGCAGCCCCAATTTAGCTTAAAAAACATTTCATTTTTGAGGTGCATTTTTTGTGAACTAGTGTAATCAATAGTAATCGCAGAAAGTAGTCGAATTATTTCTTGATTATTTTGATTATTTAAAAGTAGTTCCAAATAATCCCGATTATTTTTTATTATTAGTAATCGTAATCATGGGATTACGATTACTAACTGAAAATAATCGTAATCCTAATCATTATTTTACCTTTTGAACAAAAGTAATCTAATTACTAATCATTACGATTACTAATCATTACTTAAGGCGCTTTCACATTGTAATACAATCAACATCAGTCTGACTGTCAAAAAATCTTAAACAAAATTTTCTCATTACATATTGTTTCTACACTATCACATTCCAAATAAAACGTAACATAAATAATTTGCAATAAAGTAACGTTTTTCGTTCTTCTTTTTATTTATTTATGCCGCGAAACAAATACACAACTGTTTTTGTTGTTCCTATGTTTGTTTGTGCAAAAGACAACCTTGATATAATGAAAATGTGATTGTTTAGAAAATTTCCTAAAAATGACGAATACTATAATACTGTCAAATTTCTTTACGTATTACTTGACAAATCATAACAATTTGTTTTCACACTGTTGGTTTTTTACTTAAGATTTGAGTTTTTGACAAGTATTAATACTAAATCTAATAGTCTGAAGGCCGCTTTATTAACAGATATGCTTCAAACGTAGTATGTATGTAGGAAGAAGATTTTAGATCAAGTCACCTGTCAAACACAAAAATTAAATTAAAATCGATCCAGCCGTTTGGAAGCTACGGTGCCATAGACGCACGAATTCAGGAGGATTCTTCAAGCATAGCAAAGTGGTTTAAAACTTTTCGAATGGAAATAATTCGGAATCTCGGTTTAAGATAAAGTTCCGGAATTTTACAAAGACATAGTTGAGCTGTTTCGAACTTCACGTACGAAGGAACGACTTCGTGGGAAAACCCCCAAAGTTGGCTACCTCGGATGCTAAGATTGTTTTAATCGCCAAGTTAATTCCCAGCAAAAATATCCGTCTACCTGAAGCAGGTTTGTAAGGGAGAGATTTTGTTACTTTCCCTTACCAACCTGCTTTGTATTACATGATTTTTGTATGGGATGTCCCACTTGGCAGGTCTGGAGGCATGAGCTTCTTTTTGCGCATCTTAGATGCACTAACCTCATGTCTTTTTTATATGTATATAATAAAAAAATTTTTTGCTTTTTATATCACAATTTCACCTACACTTGGATAAAGTTTTTATTTGAAATTATTTTATGTTATTTTTATATTTATTTATGTATTAAGTTGTACAAACACAATTGGAAACTATATTACACTACAATTTACTTTTATTAAATACTTTTTACTCGCGTATTGAATCAGTAATCGATCCCACGATCTCCGCATGGTAGGCTAGAACACTAACAACTAAGCTATCGAGGCACATTTATTATCATACACAATTCAATGGAAGAATAAAAAATCAAATTACGAAGTAAAAATAATACTCGCATCCATATTTCTATCCACGTAAGCGAGAGAGGATGCACTATAAAAAAGTTTGAGTTGAAAGAAAAAAACTTCGGGTTTTAAAAACATGAAAAAAACATAAACAGCCGACCACCTTTCTCGTGTGTGCGTTAAATTTCTTCATTCGCTTACGTTATTGCAACCTCGTAAGGTGTGCTTTTGCGCATCTCCGAAGCCCTTCTATTTAATCTTAGTGCATCCTTGTACCAAATTTATTTTTGCTAGGTTTGTACACAGAAAAAAATTAATTTCATTTTCTGTGAAGGAATTCAATGAAATAAAAAATATTTTGTCCATAAACGGACCTGCAAACAAATTTGTAAATATAGAAAAAAATATCTCAACAATTTCATGAAAAAAAACGTGTTTTTTTCAGTGAACGAATTGTTTAAATCTATAAAACAATTTTAATGTTTATCTAAATACTCTAAAAAAACGAATGAGAATGAATTGATTCACTCAAAAATCTTCAGTAAAAAAACTTGGTACAATCACATTCCTTTTGCTATCATTGTTGTTGTTGTTATTTGTGTGTATGGCGTCATCGGGTTTATTTTTTTACGACAGAGTTTTTCTTATTGTTTATAGTCTTTGCGTCGTAAATAAAAGTCAAACAAAAAATTCATTGATTCAGTAAAGAACATTTACTGAAAATAAAATTTATTTTTGGACAAACTTTTGTTTGAAAATTTTTTGGTGATAATTTTTTCTATGTAGTCCAAATGCTAAAATATTTTACACATACATAGTACCTTAGCATGTCTACAAAAAACGTCCGTAAATGTGTGGAATATCTCTTTTAGTTTTACAGATAATTAGGCTCGAATTTTTTTCTTTAAGTTTTTGGCGCTATTGTTAAGTTTTTTTGATGTTGTGGACTAACCTAATGCCCGATCATTTTTTCTATAAGACGGCAATATTGGTAATAAAATTTAGAGCAAAATGCGGAGAATTTCATGTTTTCATCTTTTTCTTTAAAAAGTTACAAGCATCGGAACATGAAACATGCAAAAAATGCTACTTTTTTGGGTTTTTTTTCCCAAAAAGGTGGTACATATTGTTTTTTCAGTCATATAAAAAAAACTACAAATATTCAAGGCCTTCCTCCAGTGTTGCATAAATATACCGAACGTTATTTAAATATCACACGGAAAATAACGATAGGGCATAAAAATAGGGGTAAAAATAAGTTTTTCATACAATAGAACATTTTAATTTGTGTGTGGGCGTATGAGTTTTGTATAAAAAAAAAATAACGCAATTTTTATTTGATTTTAATTTTTATGAATTTTTAAGAAATAAAATTTTTATAACAAACTTTTTTTGCATAAGTTCTACGAATCTCTGAAAAAACTGAGCAAACTATTGGTACGGCTTAAAGATATTACTGCGGTCGAATTTCGGATTTTTATTAATTAATTTGCTTTATTTAATTTTATTAAATAGAGCAAACATTTCTCTAATTATGCTAACATATGTCGTGCAACTGCTTTTTTGACATAATTGTATATCTCGAAAACTATAACAAATTTTAAAAAACTGAGTCCAGATTCGAGTTCAGCGCCCCAAAATAACACAATAAACAACTTTATGTTAAACCAGTAAAAACCTTGAATACTTGAATACTACTGCTTCGGCCGAAGCAGATTTGTAATCGAGAGAAGCTGGTTGTTGTTGTTTCTACTGCTTCGAAAATCGTTTCGAACAGGCATGATTTTTGTTCGCGATGTCCCACTTGGGGGCTCTTATTTTTGGCATAAAACAGCGTTCCGAAGCTTCAAAATTGCTCTAAAATCATGTCTCTTGGTCTAATTGCGTCATTCAATTCTACCATCGTTAAACTACATTCAAAACAAATCGTGTGAAAAATGTCGAGTGCAATTATTTTTGAAACTAAACGAGATATTCCACACATTTAACCCTGCTGTTATATTAGAAAAAATATACGAATCCTACATTAGAAGACCATTTGGTCCATACTACATGTTTTATGAAAAGTAAAAATTTTAATCAATATTTTGTATCTAATTTGATTGATTGCCTCATTAACACAATTTATAATTAGTCCTCCATATTCCGTAACTATTTGTCGACGTCACTTCAAGACAATACCAACAAATTGGCACATTTCTACTCGTCATCGACAACAAGTTACTATTACTGACAGCCAATTACTATCCTCTAAGGCATAGAAAATAGGAAGAGGCTGTTAATAGTAGTAATTTTTTGTCGACACCGAGTAGACAAGTCCCAATTTTTTTGTATTGTCTTGACCTGACGTCGACAAATAGTTACGGAATGAGGATTATTATGGATCGTGCAATATGGAATTTTCGAACCCATAACGTAAACACAATACAAGTTACAAGGTGACGTTGATCCCCCATTGCAATGTTGTAATTGTTGTCGAAGCGTTGTTGGATTTTGACCGATATTGACAAATTGCATTGGAGTAGCTAGTCCCATCTGGGAGGGTTTGGGGCTAAACCAGACAGTATCGCTCAGGCCCCTAGAGAAAATTTTGTAGTTACGCCAATGACGAAGGCACATTACGACCATATATTATTCTACTTATTCTTGCAAGGATGTATCTGTATGTAAAATAAAGGCGTTCATCGAATATTTGATGCATCTTTTGGTCTTTTCATCGGTTTATGCCACCAAAACTTGTAAAATATGGCTTGAAATTTATATTATCGGTAGATTCAAAGAAGATACAACAATTTCCTGGAAAAGGTGAAAATACAAAGCCTGAACCATACCTAAGATAATGCCTTGTATTAGTCAGGGAAGGCTTGAAAGGCAAAATATGACTGATGAAAACTTCTTGTCCACTCTTGATTTGGTAAGAAAATTACTTGAAAGGGAAATTATAAAGTATGTAAGAACAGGGGCCCATATCTCAAAAGTACAAGTTACAAATCTACAAGTAAATTACATACAAAACAGAAATTCTTTTACAAAAGTTATTGTTGTCTTGTGGGTATTTTATTTGTTGATTTGTAACTTGTAATTTTGAGAAATGGGCCCCAGAACGTAAAAATGAAACACGCATTCCTCCGAAATTACTGAATATAAAAAAGGTCCCATTGTATAAGTCTAAATTTGCTTTCTATGACATTGCGACATTGGTATCATACATCCGTCCCAAAAACAAAGCAGAATTATTGATTAGTATATTGCATAGAGCAGCTGAACTTGATGGAAGTGAGTCGAGGGAAATACCAGAGGTTTATTCTTATTACAATTCGACAAGAAGTAAATATATCGACAAAAATGATACATTGTTGTTCTTCTATAGCTTCTTATATTTCTGTTCTCATAGGAGCCGTAGACACTACTGACCAAATGATTGGCTCCTACACCATAAAACAAATCGATGGTAAATATGCTAGCTAGATCCGCTTGGAATCCATATATACTTTTTTCTGAGATCAGAACACCATCAGATTATTTCAGCATGTAATGAAAGCAACTATCAATAAGCTAAAGTTTTTTCTAAGCAAGTACAAAAAATCTTAATATTTTGATTTCATTCAAATAAAAATTTACACTGGACCAAATGGTCCCTAATCCAAGATACGTAAATTCTTGTTTACGTACGCTTTATGACAGACACTTGAAAGTATGGATATAATGTTTTTAATATAATAAATCACGTGAGCAGAAAACTCAAAGCAATATGTAACACCGTTTAAAAGTTATGAGGATAACGAGGAAAATATTGGACCAAATGGGCTTAATCTAACAGCAGGGTTACGGATGTTTTTTGTAGACATTCTCAAGGACAATCTGTATGGAAAAATTTTAACATTTGGCGATTTAAAAAAAATTACCGCCCTAGGTGGCCAACTTTGGGGCTTTCCCCACGAGACCCCTTTAATATCATGAAGCCGTGCCCTGATATTAAACACCTCAGTTATGTCTGTGTGAAATTCCACAACGATATCTCGAAGGGTGCAGGAGTTTTCGAATTATTTCCAAAAAAAAAAAGGTTTGCAAACCACTGTGCTAGCTAAAAACATTCTCGATGAACTCACTCCAGCCGGTCCAGCCGTTTGGGCTCTATAATGGTGCAGACAGACACACAGAGTGACAGATACACAGATCCACAGACATACACTACAAACTCTTGTTTGGTCGGGGGTTAATAAAGATGCTTGTAGACACTAGTATTTTACAGTGTGCTTGTCAAATTTCCCGCTGCAAAATGCATACATGGTGTGTAAAAGCAAAGAAAATTTGCTTCTGTAAATGTCAGCCTGCTTTTAGAGTGTAAAAATTTTCAATTAGAGAGTGTTCTATTTTGAACTGACAAAGCACCTGACATCAGCTGTTTTGCAAATCAATTGTTTGTGGCACCAAGAACATAGTGTTTGTGATTCGGCAAATATATATTAAAATCTCTTTATTTATACATATTATTTAACAAAAATAAAATTTGTAATTAATTTATATACAAATTGAATACAAGAACACAAAACTCTCGCGACAAATAAAAAAAATAAATATCACAAAACAAGTTGTTGTAAGCTATTATACATATGTTATGTCAGATGGAACTAAAAACATAAGTGTGAAAGCAAAAATTTTAAACCGCCTGTAAATTGTCAATTTTGACAGACATGCACAGTTACAGATGGTTCGTCAAGCTGACAAAGCCACTGTAAAATACATAGTGTGTAAAAGTAGCAAGGTTGGCAACCGATAGCGTAATAAATACCGCTACCGACTCCATACCGTTTTAAATGGGATACCGGTATCTATACCGATACCGTAATTCTTTCCGGTTCAAAAATACCGGTAGTTTATAAGTTTAAGAGATATTTCACTTATAATTTTTAGTTTTTTGTATCGATTTTTTCATTTTTTGCATATAACTTTTTTACTAAGCGTCCGTTTTTAATTTAAAGAGCATCATTCAATTTCTAAAAAAAATTTTAAGTAAACATACAAAAAAACGTTGAAGTTTTGCTAAAACTTTTGACAATGCCATCTCACTTCTAAGCAATCTGTTAGCTTGGCAATATTCTTTTACGTTTCTAATATGGGAAAGAACTATGGGAAAAATGCTGCCCAGCTAGCAGGTTGCCTAGAAATGAGATGGTATTGTACCTATCACGAGCTTGGTCTTCATTTTGATCTGAGTGCTATTTACGGCTGAAATGTTTGGATAGGATGCTGGCCTTATGTTTACATTTATTTGAACAAAAGTGACTTAATACTGAAAATTTGGTTAAAATTTTTTCCTAAATCCAAAAAGAGGGTAGGTAACACTCACTTTTCAGTGGTATATGGGCAAAGCCCAAAAATGCTCTACCAAGGGGAGAATTTTAGAGTTATCAAAACTATTTATATATGTTGATGGAATAATGTGTTATATATTTAACCTTCAAAATGTATATAGGATAAAGTTTGCTGGTGATCCCTTTATGAATGGCAAGGATACATATAGAATATACATATGTATAGTGTCCTGTGGTTCCTATTAGGAACAAAGGCAGGGCTATACCTAAGAAAAAAAAAGAACCAAATTTGTATTTTATATAGGATGCAATTTTTTTGAAGTGAGTGCAGATAAATACGTCAAGTTAAATATGTTTTTGACGTAAAGCTTTGCGTCGTTACGTATTTGCAAATATGTTTTTAATTTGGGATATATTTGCAAATTTAGAATTTGTGACAAAAGTGAAATATATTTCCCTTTTTGGGACTCTAGGAGGGAATAATTTTAGTTGTGGCCATACCAAAGGAGATAACTACATGGGCTGTACATCAAATTGAAGGTAATTCACTCCCATGCAGTAATTTACAGCAATATTTGCGAGTACCAAAATTTTGTTTAACTAAATGGCCAAATTACTGAACTCCGGATTCTGGGAAGGAATGCCAAAGGAGATTACTAAATGTTTTATACATCAAATTCAAGTTAATTCGCTCCCATTCAGTAATGTATAACAATATTTGGGAATACCAAAATTTTGTTTAACTAAATGGCCAAATTACTCAACTCCTGATTCTGGGAAGGAATAATTTTAGTTGTGTCCATACCAAATTAGATTACTAAATGTGTTATACATCAAATTGAAGGTAATTATGGTATTCCCAAATATTGTTGTATATTACTGAATGGGAGTGAATTACCTTCAATTTGATGTATAATACATTCAGTAATTTCCTCTGGTAAAATTATTATTTCTCAGAATCATGGGTTCATTAATTGTCCATTTAGTTACACAAAATTTTGGTATTCGCACATATTGTTGTAGATAGTGTTGCCAGTAGATGTTTTTTTAACAGGCCACTGCGTGCAAAAGAAAATTCCTGGGAGGCACTGGTGTCTCAAATGTTTCGTTTTAACCAACACAAAATGTATATGTATCTGTCCGATTTTCCCTACGTTCCTATTTCAATGACTAAATTACCTACATGGAGGGATATTTCCCTCCGTTTGGCATCACTGGTTGTACATTACTGAATGGGATTTAGTAATCTACTTTGGTATCCCCCAAACTAAAACTATTACCTCCCAGAATCCCAAAAAGGGGTGACATATTTCACTTTTGTCACAAAAACTAAAACATGTTTGCCAAATATGTCCCAAATTAAAAACATATTTGGCAAATATGTAATGACGTAAGGCGTAAGACGTAAGAAATAAAAAAATTAAATAAAATAAATTATTTCGTTTTTTGGCATTTTTGATAGGTAAGACTCCGCATATTTTGAAAAAAAATTTTAAGAAATTAGGGAGACAATTAGTTACATATGGTTGTGCAAAATTAAAAATGGTAAACATTATCTGAATTTTTTAAGAATTCTGTAGCGCTTAAGCCACCTCTACACATTTTTCAATCTGTCTAAAAATTGGCACATAATAGTTTTTAAACTAGTCGTATATTTATATGGGGTAGAAGGAGAATCGGAGCAATTTTCTATATATAGGGATAACCTAATGTATATATAAATACAAGTATAAAATATTTGCATTGGTTGTTTTGTTGCCAATACTAGTCAGTTTTTGTTTATTATTATTAAAGAAAACATATTTAAACAGCATTTTGTTCAGTTTTTTTTAATAACATTGTAAAAACGCCCAGTAAAAAAATCAGAAGTCCTTTTTGAGGAACTTGCTTCCAAAGAATCGATATTCAAAAATGCAGATAATTAGTAAAAAGCAAGTCAAAATTTATTTTAGTCACACAAAAATTTGTAATTCCTTTATAGTTTTAAAAAAATACCCACCATGCTTTTTAAAAATTCGATTTTTTAAAAAAATTTATGAACTAATTTTCGTCTAAAAATTAACAGTTATATACTGAAATTTACATAAAAACACCGTTTTGCTTTTAAATTCGTATAAAAAGAAACAAGTTTGCGAAAATGTGTAACTTTGTACTCTTTTTCCTAGAGAAAAATATTAATATAGAACGCCAAAAAGGAAATATTTCTTATCTTCGCTACCAATTCGGTGATTAGGAATCGAAAAATAGAACTTCTTGCAATGACAACCTTATGTAAAAATCATTAGAAATGATCTAAATTTGCACTACTTCCGGATCGCAAACTCTACATTTTCATGACTTCTTTGTAGTGTCTTTTTTTTACTGGGCGGTATCATACTGGTATTCAAGTTTCGGTAGCGATATATACCGATACCGATATAGTTAAAATACCGCTACCACTACCGATACCGAAATAAAAGAAAAAACTAATACCACTGCCGCTAGCGCAGCCAACCTTGAAAAGTAGCTTAAGTACACCATTTTAAAAATAAAAAATTCAATACTACACCTCCATGTCCTTTTTGCGTTTTATCCATATAAGGAAGTGCCTCCATTGTGGTATTTATAAGACCAATTAAATTGTCATTGATGGTCAGTTCCACGTTCCTGTCCGCAATAACACCTGCACCGTTTACCAAAACATCAATATATTTCGTTATGCTAATAATTTGTTTAATAGTGTTTTTAAAAGAGGTTTTATCGGTGACATCAAATTTCATATAGATGACTTTTGTTTTAGGATTCAATGCTTGCAGGATCTGTATAGCTTTCGCGTTTTCCATCAAATCCAATATGACCAAATACTGTGGTATGCGAATAGTAAGTAATGCTTGAAGAAATTAATTTTCAATAAAATTCGTGCTATACTTACAGCTACATTCCTAGTCATAAGTTGCTTACAAGCCTCAAAGCCGATTCCGCCTAACCCAGCTACGAATACTACATTTTTACCAGTAAGATCCATGATTTATTTTTTTAGCCTGATGTCCGTATCAAATAAAGATGAGAACAGGTATAAGTTTTAATAAAATC
>OY101447.1:91401439-91406439 GCA_956483635.1 Panzeria rudis | reverse complement strand
CTAGGATTAAGTGTTGTAATTTTTTAGGAATAAGTAATATTAGGATTTTACGTATTATTAGTAATATTTTAATTAGGTATTAAATATATTACATTACTCCACCCCTAATTTTTAAGACCACATAGTATTATTTAATCAATTCTGCTAATAAACTTGTTCTTAGCATTCTGCTCAAAATCTATGTAGGCTTAACAATTCAAAATTTAGGGCTGGTGATTCAAATATAATAAAATAGAATATAATAAATTTTTTATTATTTTTTTTTTTTCACAAATGTGTTATTAATGTTTCCGGAAATCATCTGGCTGGTAGCGTAATACTTCTCTGCGATTTCTTGCTGTTCTCCGAACTTGAAGATTCTGTTGATTGTCATTAGTTTCTGGCGAAGTTGCTTCACGAGTTGTTTCACTTGTCGATGGTTGTTCTGAACATGAAGGATTTGATGGTGTCTCCTTTGTTGTTGGCTGTGCTGTCGAAAATAAGCGATTTGGTGATGTTGATGGCTGTGACTCTTCGTCATTTGGACTAAGCGGATCTGAAGTAATGATTTGAAGACTACGAGGTTTGATCTGGTTCACATGACGTCTGCAAATTCCTTTTTCTGTATTTATGATGAAAATTACTTTGCCAATTTTTGCTTGAATGTTGCCTGGTATCCATTTCTTCCCCTTGCCATAATTTCTTACGTAAACGGCATCGTTGATTTGATATTTTGAAAAATTTGAAGAGTTTTGTTTAGGTTGTTTAGAAGATTCGAATAGCTGTGACCAAATTGTTCGTATAGGTCTACCTCGCATAAGTTCTGCAGGAGATTTGCCTTCGGCTGTTGGCATAAACCGATAAGTTGAAAGAAATTTGTGAACAGCATCTTTTATTGACAAGTTGTCCTCGATGTTTTTGCGAACAGAAGTTTTAAATGTTCTGACAAAACGTTCAGCCAAACCATTAGAGGCTGGGTGAAACGGCGTAGTTGTAATATGGCGGATACCAAGTGTTGTACAAAATTGTTCGAATTTTTCAGAGCTTAGCTGCGGACCGTTGTCGCTAACGATTGTATTGGGTATGCCTTCGATGGAGAATATTGCAGAAAGAGCAGAAATAGTGTCTTCTGTAGTTGTATTTTTCATTGATGAGATGTACGGAAACTGCGAAAATGCATCGACGCATACGAGCCACATGGAGTTAAAAATAGGCCCAGCGAAATCTACGTGTACTCTGTCCCAAGGTTTTGATGACTTTGGCCAACTTTCGTATTCCCTAGAAGGAGCTTGATTTTGAACTTTGCATATTTCGCAATCAGAAGAAATTTTTGTAATATCAGCATCGATGTTGTTCCACCATACATGTTGTCTAGCAAGTTGCTTCATTTTAACAACTCCCCAATGTCCGTCATGTAAAAGCTTTAACATTTGCTTCTTTAAAGCATCTGGTATAATTACGCGAATATAATCTGTTTCTAAGCAAAGTAAGTGGTTGTGAATGGCTAAATTATGCCTGCGGTTGAAAAATGGTTTAAGATCTGCTTGTTCTTGAGAAAGCCGGTCTGGCCAACCATTTTTTACGAAGTAATAGACGGCGCGTAAAGTTTTGTCAACTTTAGCTTCTTTATGAATCTCTGTTTTTAGAGGAAAATCATCAAAAGATATGAAAAAACATGAGTCCTCTTCCTTATCGAAACTTTCATCTGTTCCAATAGGTAAACGCGATAATGCATCTGCATTACCATGATCGGCAGTATTTCTGTACTTTATTTGAAATTGATAAGCCATGAGCGTTATAGCCCAGCGTTGAATGCGATGTGCAGTCATAGTAGGTAATTCTTTATTAGGGTTAAAAATGCTTACCAGTGGTTTGTGGTCAGTAACAAGGATAAACTTGCGGCCATACAGGAACTGATGGAAACGTTTAACACCAAATATAATTGAGAGAGCCTCTTTTTCAATTTGGCTGTAGTTTGCTTGATGTTTATCCAGTGTCTTAGAGGCAAAAGCAATGGGTCTTTCAGATCCATCTGGATACAGGTGTGAAATGACAGCACCGATACCGAAGGAAGATGCATCGGTAGAAAGTGTAAGCGGCAAGTTGTCTTGAAAATGTGACAGCTGCGTTGCGTTGACTATGTGTGTTTTAAGCTGATCAAAAGATTTTTGTTGACTTTTTCCCCAACGGAAAGGAACGTTGTATCTGCGTAGCATGTTGATTGGTGCTGCAACTGTTGAAAAATTTGGCACAAAGTTGTGATAATAATTCACTTTGCCCATGAAAGCTTCCACTTCTTTTATATCTTTTGGTGGTTTCAAATTTTTTACGGCAAGAACACCAGTTTCGTCTGGCAATATACCTTCAGAACTGATTTGACGGCCTAGGTATGTAATTTTTTGTTTTAAGAACATACACTTTTCTTTCTTGCATCGTATACCATTAAATAATAAAATAGAAAGTACCTGTTCAAGTCGCTGGAAATGTTGTGTTACAGTTGGCGCTGATATTATGATATCATCCAAATAATTTGCGCATCCTTCTATGCCATGAAGAAGTTGTTCGATATACTTTTGAAAAATAGCAGGGGCGCTAGCTATGCCGTAGGGTAAACGTTGATATTGAAAGAGTCCAAGCGGTGTATTAATTACCATTATTTCTTTTGATGTATCATCCAACTCCATTTGAAGGTAGGCATCCTTCAAGTCGATTTTTGAAAAATATTTACCGTTGCGGACGGTATGAAACAAACTTTCACGAGTTGGAAGCGGATATTGTTCTATGTCAATTTGTGAATTGACAGCCACTTTAAAATCGCCACATATACGAATAGAATTATTCGGTTTTTTCGCTAACACAATGGGAGAAGCCCAGTAACTGAACTTTATCGGAATAATAATTTTTTGTTCAATAAGTCTTTCTATCTCTTTTTTAAAATGAGGCATTTGTGCGAACGGAATTGGTCGACTTCTGAAAAATCTTGGTTGAGCATCAGGCTTTAGCCGAACACTTGCCTTAAAGTTTTTTACCGTACCGAGAGATAGTCCAAAAACATCACTAAATTTCTCACAAAGTTCTTTTAAACGATCACTGTCTTTCTCCGAAACGGAATTTATTTGTTTAATTTGAAACCCAAATGTGTTGAATAAATCAAAGCCGAACAAATTTTCACCTGCATTGGTGTTTACGACAATTAGAACCACTTTCTTTTCACAACCACCACATTTCATATTTATGTGTAATTCACCCAATATTGGTATTATTTTTTTGCCAAAACCATATAAAATTCTTTTTGTTTTAATTAGTTTTGGTTTATTTAACTGTTCAAATGTTTTTAGATTGATAATTGAAATTGATGCACCAGAGTCCATTTGAAATTTTAACTTTTTATTATTAATTTCAACATAGATTACACTCTTTGAATTTTCTGTTTTTACTTTGCCTGAAATGTCATAAATTGTTTCAACCACATCAATGTTATTGTTTTGTTTTCTGTTTTTATGCACTTTTTTGTATTCTGTTTTTTGTTTTGCCATACATACGGGCGCTATGTGTCCCTTTTTTCCACATTTATTGCAGATCGAATTTTTAAATTTACAGTCTTCTCTCTTATGATTGTTAAAACAACCTGAGCACGATTTATATTTGTGGTTTTCTTTTTTGTATTTTTGGTTTTCTTTTTCAACAATTGTACGTTTTTTCACAAAGTTTATGTCTATATTTTTCTCACTTGAAGTTTCTTTTAATGTAGCCATTGTTCTTGTTGTTGCTTCATAAGATTCTGCAATAAGTAATACGTCTGAGAGTGTTGTTTTCTGCTTCTGCAAAGCAGCAGAACGAACTGCGTCGTGTGGTGTATTTACAATTATTTGATCACGTATCATGTCATCAACATAACTTGCTGAGCATGCATTTGTGCTGCAGACAAACTTGCAGTCTCTCGCCAAGCCACGAAGATCTGCAATCCACTCCTTGTATGTTTGTGTGCCTTTCATTTGCCTTTTAAAAAAATTATAACGAGCTGCTACTATGTGCTGACTAACTGAAAAATGTTCCGTTAGTTTTTCGGTTAGTTCTTGGTATGTTTGGTTTTCAAGGCTTGTTACGCCGAATAAATTTTTAAGCAGATCAAACACCTCTGCTCCGCACCATGATAAAAAAAATGATTTTTTCTTACCCTCAGCATTTACTGAGTAAGCTACAAAATGTTCTTGTAGTTGCTGTAGGTAGGAGTCCCATTGTTGTTGTTCCTTGTTGAACTTATGGAACGCTGGTACCATCAATTGGTCATTGAGTTTCGCTACGGGAGCAGCTTCTGGTTTGTGTTCTAGGATAGATTGCATCCATAATTGCTGTTGTGTTAGCAAATTTCTTGTAAATTCTTGCTGTTGTTGGAGCAGCATTTCAATAGCGTTAAAATTGTCTGTTGCCATTCTTGTTGTTGTTGTAACACTTCCACAAAACAATAAGAAAAACCCGCACTAATTATTTAGTATGTCGTAAGTATGTATACGTTTTTTATTTTTTTACATAAAAACCACAATTTGCTTTACAATGTACATACATATATACATACATAGATATGTATGTACATGTATTTTTGTTAAGAATTCTTTTGCTTGTTTTAATGTATGTAACCTTTTACTTATTTTTATCTTTAGTTTAATTGTATTTTTAGGCATATAAAAACTTTTAATTATGTAAAATAACCCGCACAAATGGTTTTAAACTTTTTCACTTTTTATTTTAACAGCTCTTTTACTTTTTATCACTCGTCGCCAATTGTAGTGTTCGTTTTAAATAATAAGCACGCATTCATGGTTGTAACGAAACTGACTTTTATTGCAAATTCCCTTGTTCATTTATCTTGTTATTAATTCTTACAATGTTGCAATTTAGAGTACTAGGATTAAGTGTTGTAATTTTTTAGGAATAAGTAATATTAGGATTTTACGTATTATTAGTAATATTTTAATTAGGTATTAAATATATTACAGAACCGAACCTGAACTTTTTATTTT